>JAXIVJ010013430.1:0-5000 GCA_036785665.1 Chirona hameri | reverse complement strand
CTGGGTCTGGGTGTCTGTGTGTCTGTGTGTCTGTGTGTCTGTGTGTCTGTGTCTGTGTCTGTGTCTGTGTGTATCTGTGTCTGTGTGTATCTGTGTCTGTGTGTCTATGTATGTGTGTCTGTGTATGTGTGTCTGTGGCTGTGTGTCTGTGTCTGTGTGTCTGTGTATGTGTGTCTGTGTCTGTGTGTCTGTGTCTGTGTGTATGTGTCTGTGTGTATGTGTCTGTGTGTATGTGTCTGTGTGTATGTGTGTGTGTGTGTGTGTATGTGTCTGTGTGTATGTGTATGTGTCTGTGTGTCTGTGTGTCTGTGCCTGTGTGTCTGTGTCTGTGTGTCTGTGTATGTGTGTCTGTGTATGTGTGTCTGTGTCTGTGCGTCTGTGTCTGTGTGTCTGTGTGTCTGTGTCTCTGTGTCGGTGTGTCTGTGTGTATGTGTCTGTGTGTCTGTGTCTGTGTCTGTGTGTCTCTGTCTGCGTGTCTGTGTGTCTGTGCATCTGTGTCTGTGTCTGTGTCTGTGTCTGTGTCTGTGTCTGTGTCTGTGTCTGTGTCTGTTTCTGTGTCTGTGTCTGTTTCTGTGTCTGTGTGTCTGTTTCTGTGTATGTGTGTGTGTGTATGTGTCTGTGTGTCTGTGTATGTGTGTCGGTGTATGTGTGTCTGTGTCTGTGTATCTGTGTTTGTGTGTATGTGTCTGTGTGTATGTGTGTCTGTGTCTGTGTCTGTGTCTGTGTGTCTGTGTATGTGTCTGTGTCTGTGTGTCTGTGTGTCTGTGTGTCTGTGTGTCTGTGTCTGTGTGTCTGTGTGTCTGTTTATGTTTGTCTGTTTCTGTGTGTCTGTGTCTGTGTGTCTGTGTATGTGTCTGTGTGTCTGTGTATGTGTCTGTGTGTCTGTGTATGTGTCTGTGTGTCTGTGTCTGTGTCTGTGTGTCTGTGTCTGTGTGTCTGTGTCTGTGTGTCTGTGTGTCTGTGTGTCTGTGTCTGTGTCTGTGTCTGTGTGTCTGTGTGTCTGTGTGTCTGTGTCTGTGTGTCTGTGTCTGTGTGTCTGTGTCTGTGTGTCTGTGTCTGTGTGTCTGTGTCTGTGTGTCTGTGTCTGTGTGTCTGCGTCTGTGTGGCTGTGTCTGTGTCTGTGTGTCTATGTGCCTGTGTCTGCGTGTCTGTGTCTGTGTCTGTGTCGCTGCGTCTCTGTGTATGTGTCTGTGTGTATGTGTGTCTGTGTGTCTGTGTGTCTGTATGTCTGTATGTGTGTCTTTGTCTGTGTGTCTTTGTATGTGTGTCTGTGTATGTGTGTCTGTGTATGTGTGTGTGTATGTGTGCCTGTGTCTGTGTATGTATCTGTGTCTGTATCTGTGTCTGTATCTGTGTCTGTATATGTGTCTGTATCTGTGTATGTGTGTGTGTCTGTGTCTGTGTCTGTATCTGTGGCTGTGTCTGTGGCTGTGTCTGTGTCTGTATCTGTACAGTGTCTGTATATGTACTGTATCTGTATCTGTACTGTATCTGTATCTGTATCTGTATCTGTATCTGTATCTGTACTGTGTCTGTATCTGTACTGTGTCTGTATCTGTACTGTGTCTGTATCTGTACTGTGTCTGTATCTGTACTGTGTCTGTATCTGTACTGTGTCTGTATCTGTACTGTGTCTGTATCTGTACTGTGTCTGTATCTGTACTGTGTCTGTATCTGTACTGTGTCTGTATCTGTATCTGTACTGTGTCTGTGTCTGTATCTGTATCTGTACTGTGTCTGTATCTGTACTGTGTCTGTATCTGTACTGTGTCTGTATCTGTACTGTGTCTGTATCTGTACTGTGTCTGTATCTGTACTGTGTCTGTATCTGTACTGTGTCTGTATCTGTACTGTGTCTGTATCTGTACTGTGTCTGTATCTGTACTGTGTCTGTATCTGTACTGTGTCTGTATCTGTACTGTGTCTGTATCTGTACTGTGTCTGTATCTGTACTGTGTATGTATCTGTATCTGTGTCTGTATCTGTACTGTGTCTGTATCTGTACTGTGTCTGTATCTGTACTGTGTCTGTATCTGTACTGTGTCTGTATCTGTACTGTGTCTGTATCTGTACTGTGTCTGTATCTGTACTGTGTCTGTATCTGTACTGTGTCTGTATCTGTACTGTGTCTGTATCTGTACTGTGTCTGTATCTGTACTGTGTCTGTATCTGTACTGTGTCTGTATCTGTACTGTGTCTGTATCTGTACTGTGTCTGTATCTGTACTGTGTCTGTATCTGTACTGTGTCTGTATCTGTACTGTGTCTGTATCTGTACTGTGTCTGTATCTGTACTGTGTCTGTATCTGTACTGTGTCTGTATCTGTACTGTGTCTGTATCTGTACTGTGTCTGTATCTGTACTGTGTCTGTATCTGTACTGTGTCTGTATCTGTACTGTGTCTGTATCTGTACTGTGTCTGTATCTGTACTGTGTCTGTATCTGTACTGTGTCTGTATCTGTACTGTGTCTGTATCTGTACTGTGTCTGTATCTGTACTGTGTCTGTATCTGTACTGTGTCTGTATCTGTACTGTGTCTGTATCTGTACAGTGTCTGTATCTGTACTGTGTCCTGTATCTGTACTGTGTCTGTATCTGTACTGTGTCTGTATCTGTACTGTGTCTGTATCTGTACTGTGTCTGTATCTGTACTGTGTCTGTATCTGTACTGTGTCTGTATCTGTACTGTGTCTGTATCTGTACTGTGTCTGTATCTGTACTGTGTCTGTATCTGTACTGTGTCTGTATCTGTACTGTGTCTGTATCTGTACTGTGTCTGTATCTGTACTGTGTCTGTATCTGTACTGTGTCTGTATCTGTACTGTGTCTGTATCTGTACTGTGTCTGTATCTGTACTGTGTCTGTATCTGTACTGTGTCTGTATCTGTACTGTGTCTGTATCTGTACTGTGTCTGTATCTGTACTGTGTCTGTATCTGTACTGTGTCTGTATCTGTACTGTGTCTGTATCTGTACTGTGTCTGTATCTGTACTGTGTCTGTATCTGTACTGTGTCTGTATCTGTACTGTGTCTGTATCTGTACTGTGTCTGTATCTGTACTGTGTCTGTATCTGTACTGTGTCTGTATCTGTACTGTGTCTGTATCTGTACTGTGTCTGTATCTGTACTGTGTCTGTATCTGTACTGTGTCTGTATCTGTACTGTGTCTGTATCTGTACTGTGTCTGTATCTGTACTGTGTCTGTATCTGTACTGTGTCTGTATCTGTACTGTGTCTGTATCTGTACTGTGTCTGTATCTGTACTGTGTCTGTATCTGTACTGTGTCTGTATCTGTACTGTGTCTGTATCTGTACTGTGTCTGTATCTGTACTGTGTCTGTATCTGTACTGTGTCTGTATCTGTACTGTGTCTGTATCTGTACTGTGTCTGTATCTGTACTGTGTCTGTATCTGTACTGTGTCTGTATCTGTACTGTGTCTGTATCTGTACTGTGTCTGTATCTGTACTGTGTCTGTATCTGTACTGTGTCTGTATCTGTACTGTGTCTGTATCTGTACTGTGTCTGTATCTGTACTGTGTCTGTATCTGTACTGTGTCTGTATCTGTACTGTGTCTGTATCTGTACTGTGTCTGTATCTGTACTGTGTCTGTATCTGTACTGTGTCTGTATCTGTACTGTGTCTGTATCTGTACTGTGTCTGTATCTGTACTGTGTCTGTATCTGTACTGTGTCTGTATCTGTACTGTGTCTGTATCTGTACTGTGTCTGTATCTGTACTGTGTCTGTATCTGTACTGTGTCTGTATCTGTACTGTGTCTGTATCTGTACTGTGTCTGTATCTGTACTGTGTCTGTATCTGTACTGTGTCTGTATCTGTACTGTGTCTGTATCTGTACTGTGTCTGTATCTGTCTGTACTGTGTCTGTATCTGTATCTGTACTGTGTCTGTATCTGTACTGTGTCTGTACTGTACTGTGTCTGTATCTGTACTGTGTCTGTATCTGTACTGTGTCTGTATTGTATCTGTACTGTGTCTCTGTATCTGTACTGTGTCTGTATCTGTACTGTCTGTATCTGTATCTGTATCTGTACTGTGTCTGTGTCTGTATCTGTACTGTGTCTGTATCTGTACTGTGTCTGTATCTGTACTGTGTCTGTATCTGTACTGTGTCTGTATCTGTACTGTGTCTGTATCTGTGCTGTGTCTGTATCTGTATCTGTACTGTGTCTGTATCTGTATCTGTACTGTGTCTATCTGTATCTGTACTGTGTCTGTATCTGTATCTGTACTGTGTCTGTATCTGTATCTGTACTGTGTCTGTATCTGTATCTGTACTGTGTCTGTATCTGTACAGTGTCTGTATCTGTACTGTGTCTGTATCTGTACTGTGTCTGTATCTGTACTGTGTCTGTATCTGTACTGTGTCTGTATCTGTACTGTGTCTGTATCTGTACTGTGTCTGTATCTGTACTGTGTCTGTATCTGTACTGTGTCTGTATCTGTACTGTGTCTGTATCTGTACTGTGTCTGTATCTGTACTGTGTCTGTATCTGTACTGTGTCTGTATCTGTATTGTCTGTATCTGTACTGTGTCTGTATCTGTACTGTGTCTGTATCTGTACTGTGTCTGTATCTGTACTGTGTCTGTATCTGTACTGTGTCTGTATCTGTACTGTGTCTGTATCTGTACTGTGTCTGTATCTGTACTGTGTCTGTATCTGTACTGTTTCTGTATCTGTACTGTGTCTGTATCTGTACTGTGTCTGTATCTGTACTGTGTCTGTATCTGTACTGTGTCTGTATCTGTACTGTGTCTGTATCTGTACTGTGTCTGTATCTGTACTGTGTCTGTATCTGTACTGTGTCTGTATCTGTACTGTGTCTGTATCTGTACTGTGTCTGTATCTGTACTGTGTCTGTATCTGTACTGTGTCTGTATCTGTACTGTGTCTGTATCTGTACTGTGTCTGTATCTGTATCTGTATCTGTATCTGTACTGTGTCTGTATCTGTACTGTGTCTGTATCTGTACTGGTG
>JAXIVJ010013429.1:17500-37220 GCA_036785665.1 Chirona hameri | reverse complement strand
ATTTGCTGGCCATATAAATTAGCTGGGTATATATAAATTAAATGGCTATATAAATTGCAGGCCTTCTAGTCTATCTTATCAATTACAAGTTGTCCGTCCGTGCGTGGTGTGGTATCCCCTAAATAACTCGGCGCCGGTTTCAGTTAGATGCACGTAAAATTGACACGCAGGTCCGGTGGTAGGAACCATGGTCGCCATTACAATTTGGCATCGATCCGGCAGCGGGCTAGGCCGCAGCACGCGCCACAGGGGTCCGGGGCAGGCCTGCAGGCCTGGGAGTGTCTGCGGATAACCAGCACGTGCTCTCCGCTCAGATTGTTCGCTCCACAAAACTGAGCGTTTCAAACCAATTTCAAGTAGAGAACTGTGACATCAGAGCACACATACCTGGAGAATCTGTCCGGCGGGAGTTCAGTGGGATGATTCCGCATGCATATTGCCGTTGATTTGTATATGCTCAGTGACAATTAATGACGAATCTGTTTCGTAAACAAAATAATACTGTTGCTTAGAGTGCGATCGACAACACGACGAATTCGCCGTAATCACGACGAATTCGTCGGTGATACTTCGGACGCCAAATATTCGCTCAGTTTGTGCTCGGCAACACGACGAATCTGCAAACGAGCGAATTCGCCCGACGAATTCGCTCTGTCGGAGCGCGAATTTCCAAACCAGTCGTCGGGAGGGCTCATTTATTTTTCAGTGTGCCATAACGTCATCTGCAGTATTGCTGTATTGACTGCAGTATTGCTGAGCACTGACAAAGTTCAAAGTACCGTGATTTCTGAAAACAAGTAAAATAACCACACAAACCAAGTCCCTATAACTACACAAACCATGACACGGCGCAGCAGTGACAAAACGGGCGGACAATTTTGTTGTTACAGAACGCACGAGACAGCGAATTCGCCAGAGAGCGAATTCGTTAGATTCGTCGGAGAGCGAATTCGTCGTGTTGCCGATCGCACCCTTAGTACCGGCTTAGTACATGCAAAGTTGTATGCAGTAATGTGACGGATGTTTAGTACTGTTCGTGTCTTCCTTTTTTATTGCGCTGCTGTTCAGGTCACTTGCATGAGATGCTTAGCCAATTTAAGTGTAACAAAGTATTAAACGAAACCATGCATTACAAAGAAATAACGTTATCACGGTTGACCCTGGGATGATCCGTCAGTGGTCCCTCTGAAATAATTATTGGATATCGGCAGTGTTACATAGGGAGGAGGTATTCGTTGACAACGTAAGGAAGTGAGTTGTAATGTGAATGGTGTCGTGCTGTTGTTTAACCGAACGGGGCTGTTGTGCCGCGTAGAGACAGTCTGGGCAATACGGGAGGCGAGAACCGCCACCCAGCGTTGGCGAGCGTAACCACGAGCGGCGTGCCACCCAGGGAAAGGCGGAAGCAAATGGAACAAGGGGACAATGGACAATGTGGGAACGAGAATGGTGTACGGTAACGGGAACGGGGCACTGGAACGAAGCACGGGAACATGCACAGGAACGGATACGGAGACTAGCCCAGATACGGGAACGTGAACGGCACCGGAATAGGCATGGAAACGGGCATCGGTACGGGAACGGGGTCCATAAACGGTACGTAAACAGACGGGAACGAGCACAGGAACGGACGCGGAAACAGACAGGGGGAACGGAATACAGGAACTGGACATATGAATGGCCACGGGCAACTGAGCACAGGAACGGGCAGTGGAACGGATATATTTATATATATATATATATATATATATATATATATATATATATATATATATAATATATATATATATATATTATATATATATATATATATAATATATATATATATATATATATATATTATATAATATATATATATATATATATATATATATATATATATATATATATATATATATATATATATATATATATATATATATATATATATATATATATATATATATATAATATATATATATATATATATATATATATATATTAGCTGGCTATATAAGTAAATGTCAGTAATGTGTTCTATGCTTAATAAATACCTAAATGGCACCGGTTAATGGACATCGAACGTATTGGCTGGCTATATAAATTAGCCGACTTATATAAATACATGACTATATAAATTGCAGGCCTTATAGTAAGCATACATTTTAACTGTGTCGATCTACTCTGTTATGGGGGTGGATGCTTATAATCGAAAATTATCATTTGAAGCATTGGTTAAAATACGTGACAGGAATGGAGGCAATCAACTGTCCGTGAGTGTTATCTAGTTCCAACGAACATTGCAAGGCATCTAAGAATTATATGGGTGAGACTTTCGTTACAGTATCACAATTCACAATATATTGTGATCATGGACTTGTATCTGCATCTACTTGCATCTGGATTGACTCTGCAGACCTCATCTTCCTTGTTTGATCCCCCCGATGCCGAATGCAGTGGGCCAGTCAAGCATTAACACGCTACGTGTACTGTTTTCCACCTTCGCCTGCACACAACTTCCAGCCACATTCAGCAGTATGCGCACTCTGTTTGCATCAGAATGCGTTTATCCGGCATTGTTTCTCCGGCAACGTAATAATGTTGCAATGAGCTCCCCGAGGAGACGGGACTGGTGTCTCTCAGCGGAAACGGCCATCCCCGTGACACGTGTTGGTCTCCCGTGACCAGCATCGCATACAAATGTCTTCATTGCGCTTGCAAAACAGGCTGCAAGTAGTCTCATCCACTTAGAAAGTTGCCGGCATGCATTAATGTACTTGCTCACTGTTCAGGTAAGGTTTCGTCTGCTAAAAGTGAGCGAAGTTTAAAAGTCCGGATGCACGCACATAAACTGTTTTCATCCGCCAGGTGGCTCTCACATCGCCTGGGAAACTCCGAAATTTAACCCATAGAGTATTTATCGCAGAACTTGTCTCTATTCATCCACGGGACTCCGCATATTGTGTACGTATTCCATTCTCATAAATACTGAAGCATCGGCGGAATAGATTTGTTGAAAAACATGACCCTGACGCCCGAAAAATGCACCCCTCTCGCCAAAGAGAGACCTGCAATTAGTTACTCCAGAGCTTCAAAATGGCCAACAGTGCAGTCTTAATCCCAGCAGTCTCCAGGTACTCACCCTCAAATCTCACTCTAGAACGGTGATTCTCAAATAGGGGCCAACAACCCCACTTGAGATAATGGAGCTTTCGGGCGGGGGTAATGTCGATTGAGCAGCTAAGTGAGAAATTAAAGCTGATTCGTTTGATGATGGCGCACAGTGCACACACATGTATCCCAGTTTGTGTTTTAATGTCACCATATCATTGCAAAGTGCATAAAAAGCAATAAATGCGAAATTGATATGAATTGTATATAATTTGTTAAATTCACATGAATACTTAATTAATGCTCAACTTTGTGTTACGTCTATACGTCAGTATACGCTGGGAGCCATCGCTTTAGACTAAGCACCTTAGACATATCTAATTATATTACTGTTCCTAGATGGCACTAGTAGTAAACTCCTGAAGTTATGCTGTGCCGCATAGCTTAACCCGCGCCGTGACGGGGAGGGGCGTTTATACGCCCTCCATCTTCAGGTTTTTCAAGGATAGCGGAAAACAGCGGCGCGCAGCGCCGCCGTTTTTGGCATATGTATTCGGGCATCAATTACCCACATAGTGTGCAATTCTTGACCGCAGGTCATCTCAGGTTAGGTCACCAGGCTAGAACACGTGACTCCACCTCCAAAAAAGTGTCCGGTCGTACCACAGCAACAGTTGTTGGCCGATCGATTTCGTACTTACAGAATTTCATAAGGTCATCGGGTACCTACAACTAGTTTATCTTCGGATTGTTGTTTATATCGGTGACCTAAGGTCTGGTCAATTTCATGACCACCCCATTATAAGTCAATAGGGAAATATTAAAATGCTTCCTATTCTGAGGATACACATGATATCAGCCCAATTCCTTCTGGATCCTGTTATCATATGTCCTTCTTGAAGACCCAAGTGCAAATTGTGTTCAGTGACCCCTCCAGGGTCAGACGAGGTCATCCGAGGTCACCAATACTTTGTTGCCAATAACTCTCGACAAAATCAAGATAGATGAGTGAAACTAGCACCAATGTGTTTGTCTCTTCGAGGCACGTCTCCTAATGTGCAACTTGACCTAATTTGGTCACCACTTGACCTTGATCTAAGGTCAAATTTATATGTTGACCTAACCTAGTTATCATGAATATGATTTGAAGTGCCTTGGCGAGAAAAAATCCGATGGCGTCAAAATTATTGTCTTATCTTTAATAGGTAAAAAGATATTTGTGGAAACTGTTTTGCTAAAAAATAGCCTTTTTGGCATTCGATGAGCTCTGGAGCCTCAACTATTGCCCCGAGGTAAACTCGGAGGCGCTAAACGTGATTGCATTTTTCAAGAGCTTTCTATTGTAGTTTTTTTCGTTTGTTCCTAGCTATCATTGTGCCCGAGATATTTGGGGGTGTTCGAAGCGACGTCCTAAAACTGGAAAATCTGACATTTGATGACCTTTGGTGATCCCAATATTGACATGATATACAAAATGTCCGAAATAGTTTCAAAATTATTTTTGACAAACTTTCGAACGATGTTTTCGGTTTTTGTCTCCGTCCCATAGGAGCCGAGTTCGAGGGGGTGTTGAAACGCCCCCCCCCCCCCCCCGGCACGGCGAAGGTGACGCCGAGCACCGGCACGGCGCGGATTAAAGCCGAGAACTGCGGTTTGCGCCATGGGGGAGGGGTAACGAGTCACTATTGTCATACAAAATAGTAACCATACTCTTGACGCTGAGAACCACTGCTCTAGAACACACACCCACACACACCCACACACCCACACACCCACACACCCACACACCCACACACCCACACACCCACACACCCACACACCCACACACCCACACACCCACACACCCACACACCCACACACCCACACACCCACACACCCACACACCCACACACCCACACACCCACACACCCACAAACCCACACACCCACACACCCACACACCCCACACACCCCACACACCCACACACCCACACACCCACACACCCCCACACACCCACACACCCACACACCCACACACCCACACACCCACACACCCACACACCCACACACCCACACACCCACACACGTGCACGCGCACGCGCACGCGCACGCGCACGCGCACGCGCACGCGCACGCGCACGCGCACGCACACGCACACGCACACGCACACGCACACGCACACGCACACGCACACGCACACGCACACGCACACGCACACGCACACGCACACGCACACGCACACGCACACGCACACGCACACGCACACGCACACGCACACGCACACGCACACACACACGCACACACACACACACACACACACACACACACACACACACACACACACACACACACACACACACACACACGCGCACACGCACACGCACACGCACACGCACACGCACACGCACACGCACACGCACACGCACACGCACACGCACACGCACACGCACACGCACACGCACACGCACACGCACACGCACACGCACACGCACACGCACACGCACACGCACACGCACACGCACACACCCACACGCCCACGCCCACGCCCACGCCCACGCCCACGCCCACGCCCACGCCCACGCCCACGCCCACGCCCACAGACACATTCACCCTCCCCCCACCCACACACACACACACACACACACACACACGCACACACGCACACACGCACACACGCACACACGCACGCGCACGCGCACGCGCAAGCGCAAGCGCACGCGCACGCGCACGCGAACGCGAACGCACACGCACACGCACCGCCCACCGTTGCGGGAGTCACCCTTCCATCGCTAGCAGCTATCGGTGCATAATCGTTGATGCATGATGGCGCCATCGGCCATCTTAATCTGACGGCCACCGGCACTTGGCTGCCCGGAAGTGGGAGAGAGTGGCCCCCGGGGCACGATCGGTTCACCCGCGCCAGGTCGACCGGCCCGGAGTGCCACCTCGGCTGATGTATGCGGCACCTAGAGTGCACGCGCGCCGCGGTCTAGACCGATGGCGGCATCACGAAAGGGCGATGTGCGGTATTTGCTGCCCCGGCCGATATGGATGAGGTAGTGGTGGTTACCGGGGGGGGTCAATGACGCAGTTACACCGATGTAATGCGCTGCTTAGGCAAGGGGTAAATGAAAGAAGTGGAGACTGAGAACGTTGGTATTTGCACCATGTGCCACAAATATTGAACATTGCATTACATAAAATGCTACAGTATGTCCATACGTGCAATCCACGCGGAACATCGGAACAGTATTGTGAAGGATCACTTGTATTGCAGCGATCGTGAACCGGGAGTTGTTTCCTCGCCATTATAGCGCTGTTTCCATTGTATTTCTGGGCGTGCATGGTGCTGCTGGTGCGAGACATAGCGCTGTAATAATTAATTACACTCAGTATTTATTAAGTCGCGTGTTTACAATGGAAACCCACATGAAAGTTACGGTTGTGAACTGCAGCGCTGTTCTCCCTATATACCTATATAACGTCAGTCATTGACTGAGAAGTGCCAGTTATCATATACAGATACACATAGGTTCATTTGCTGGCGAGCCAGAATGAATTAGATTCGCCAGCTCCGTCATTTTTTAACAGATAAATCAAACTAAATAACAGCTACACATTGATAAGTCCGATGACCTTTTGTCATATAGCATGACATATATGGCATAAAAATAACAAATCATGTTGAAAACCGTTGAAAGCAACTATTCTGCCCAGCTATAGTGGGAGTTAATTTAGGATTGCACTATTTAGATTGCTTTGTATTCCTAGAATCTTGCCAGTCATGTTTCTTGATTAATCTATAATGTAACAGTGACAATGCAGCTTCGTGACAGCATACGTACAGTCCTAGTCAAGGACATCGCTGGATGAAGAAACCACCTAATTCAATCAAGCAGAAAGCTTTTCGCGAGACCTCTCAGCAAGCCGTCCGCAACCATCGGATGTCGGGTTAACCGAAAGTTCGTCGCACGTCCGCTCTCAAAGCTCCGTCGCCTTCATTCTTCTGTGTCAGCCTTTTAGCATCTCTTCCCAACTCCCATCACTAGACCATTCAGCTCCAGTGATAGAACTGAGATCCGTCTCACCCACCGCCAACTGGCAGCGCCAACCGGTGGCAGCGACGCTGGCGGCAGCGGTGGCGGCGGCGGCGCCGTTGACCGTGAGCAAACTGTTTATTTTGCGCGGTATCTGACCGCCGCGCTGGCCAACACGGTGTGCGAGAGGTACAATCGATAGTGGCATGCAGCGCACGTGTGCAGTGCCCTGCTGTCCACCCGCTCTGGCGATATTGATTCGTGATCGATTTACCTCCCTTTCAAAAATTTGGGCATTAACTCTCGCCCTACGGTGGGGTCCTAAAACGAACCCCTGAGGTTTTTATTGCATAACTTTTTAGACTTGTTGTGCATCTTGCTGAAATTTACAGTAGCTAAGTATACAACAACTATACGTATTCTGTAAAAATTTAATTGACATTGGTTGAGAAATTTGGGAAATACTGATGTTTTGATGACGTCATGTTTATGGAAAAACGATAAATGTTTGAAATATCGCAGAAAACAGAGTTTTGAAGAAAATTGCAAACGCAATTAAGCAAAGATATAAAATGTTTTTTTTTCATGGCAATCTCAGATTTGTTAAATTTTGAGTTTTTGACCCCCAAATTAACAAAAACTTTTGTTTTTTTGAAAAATCACCACAAAATCAAGATTTTAAAAGATGTTAAAGAAACCGGAATATATGTGAGAGAACTGAGTATGGACAATACTCAAACCAAATTTCAAAGAAATATCTCTATTTTTGACTGAGTGACGGCTCCCTAAGTGTAAGAAATTCATGACGTCATTTTTTAATAACTTTTTGGATATTTTTGACCAGATACGAATAAATAATTACCTTTCCTGTATTTCTGAGACAAAACTGGTCTAGGAACAATCTTTTTTATGTACATTTATCAATTTCTCATTTTGAGGTTTTCTGACAGAGCAAAATCGCTGTTCTGGACGTGGTCGATCGAGGTCATTCACTTTACCTGGAAGGTCACTCGTTGACCCAAAACCTAAAAATGGCATACCGTTAGAATCCAAACATGACAGGCAACATGTTGCTTCTTACTGCGTTGCTCTATGTTGCTTGGTGTGGAAGTTAACAGTTTTTTTAGGACCCCCCGTAGGGCTCATTTTCAAAGAAAAGACCACCGTCATGCAAAACCACACACTTACACATCCACAACATATCTTACACAATTCCTCTAGAGGTGCCAACAGAATTTGCTAAACACTACGCCAACATATCATCAACACAACAATGTACACCAACTTTCATTAACCAACTAAACGATCAGTTGCAATCTCTTAGCTTTGACTCTAACAACGTAGAAATATATAACTCTCTCTTCACTAACCCAGAACTAACATACGCTATTAGTAAATGTGGTAAAACGTCTGTCGGGCCAGATAAAATGTACTACTCCTTCTTTAAAAACTTAACTGAGACTGGTCTCAATAATTTACTAACAGCCAGCAATACCATGTGGTCTGAAGGTACTTTCCCTGAATCTTGGCATAGTAGTACGCTAATCCCTAAATTAAAACCTCGCAAACCTAAATCTTCTCCCGCTAGCTATCGCCCTGTTTATCTCACTAGTTGCGCATGTAAACTATTCGAACGCATGGTTAATGGCCGTATCAGGACATACATAGAAACAAATAATTTACTTTCACCATTTCAAACTGGTTTTCGACCAGGTCAATTTACTGCGAACAATTTGGTTAGTCTTATTGACTCTGTCCATCGCGGCTTTCGAAGAAGACAGGTCACAGTCGCCCTCTTCCTTGACTTGAGAGCCACGTTTGACAGAGTCAATAAGACTGCACTTCTAGTGAAGGTCCATAACGCCGGAATCCGAGATAGACTCGCCAAATTTATAACAAACTTTTTAGAAAATAGAACTTTTAATATAAGGTGCGGTAACACATATTCTCCAAATCATAATCAGGACCACGGGGTCCCACAGGGATCGGTCCTCTCCCCAACCCTATTTTTAATTATGATTAATGACATTTTCAGTAATATTAACAAGATTGACAACAGATCTAAAATTCTCAATGTACGCTGATGACCTGGTGGTGTGGTTCTCCCACTCCAGTGTCGATCGAGCCAGCAAAATTTTACAACTTGTTCTCATAGATATAAAGGTGTGGTGCGACCAATGGGGTCTGCAAATTTCTCCCAGTAAATCTGCGTCCCTAATTTGCTCGAAAAAAACCTGCTTCTTCGTTCCGCTTCGTTCTGCTTTAGAAGTGATCCGTGCTATAGTACTAAAGATATTATGCCCTGTGTGTCTCCCCTCACACTGCGGAGTTGTTGAGTATATGTTGGAGGCATACACATAAATACATGTTATAATACCAACATAGTGAGCATTTTGACACTCGATTATTTCAGCACTGAGATAACTTAACACATTTATAGCAAGTGTCTGGATGGTCAGAAACTGTGATGAATTGTAACAATACAATATTTGCCGAATTTGAAAGGTATGTATGCAGTTAGTCAATTATCAGCACTTGCTCAACGGGGTAAAGGGCACAAAGTTTTATGAAGCCTTGCTGAGTAGTGCACAAGTCAACAATATGTGTCAGGGTAATTATTAGATTAACCCGCGACTTACTGGGGGGGGCTGTTCCCCCCTCCCCCTCCCTCCCGTTATATTGCAATAACTCCTAAACTAACACAAGTATCGTCACTAATATTGCAGTACCTTCTCTCACATCAATTCTACACAAGTTGACCAAAGGAAAAAGGTGAGGTTATGATAGGTCAACCGGAAATGACGTCAGAGGGACGTCATGTTCTTCGGTTTTTGTTGCAAAATAATGGTTTCCGGAAAACGCTGTCAAAGATATAATGTTTGAGATAAATTAAATTGTCTTACATCAAATTACTGACAAAAAACCGGTCTATCAAACTGCAATCTCGGATTTTTTTTAAGTTAAAAAAAATTGAGAAATCCAAATAATCTTTTTTAAACAAAATCTTCACAAAAAAACAGAATTGTCCCAAAACCTGATGATATGTTATTGAGACGTATTCGGTGAATATGTGTACCAAATTTGAAGTTGATATCTTCAAAAATTACTGACTTATGACCTTTAAATGACAAAAATCGACCACCTCTCACAGCATTACTATGCATAAAAAATGCATTTCCGTTTTTGCTTTTTACTTCTATTTATATGGAACAAACAATGTTGGTTTGTTTTGTATTCAAAGCGCTAGAATTGTTTCGAAATAATTGTGCCCATACTTTGGCAGCGTAAAGGATTTCTGTGTAGCTCTTTAGAGCTCAATATGTCGTCATCAACCAAAATATTAAAACTTTAACTTTGTATTAAATTGAGCACTGTTCGCGAGAAACAAATATCATAATCGTGTTCGGCAGAAATTACTTCATAATGTGCACCACAAGCGGCGTACATTTGACAACTTTTGGGAAGGTGGGACAGTCCCTTTAAAGGAAATAGTTCACCTTGGAATTTTTTACCAAACAAGATTTGCTTGTATTTTTTAATACAATTTCTTTTTATATTGTCAAAAATGGCCTTATATCGCGCCGATTCAGGAGATAAGGTCGTAAATTTGTATTGTTTATCAAAACTATATGCATACTCTCTGAGTCGGAGTCCTGACGTCACGCGAATGTATAAAATGGTTCAGCCAATCAGATTCAAAAGTAGTCGCGTAAGGATAGACTCGCATTGGAGATGTGCCAACCGGCGGCCGGCGTTCGCTTACTAGCGCCAGCTGCAAGCTGATTGGCTGATGGTATAGCCTCTGCCCGTGCCAAGACCAGTACAACATTCTTTCGCCAGCACCGCATTCCTTCGCAAAAAACTCAAATATATTCGGCTGGAGAGTCTTTTCAGTCAATAAAACTTGCAGATAGGGGTTTCCCAACACGGGCTACAAAACTGCTATCTCAGTTTAAAACTAATGTTGAAGGTGAACTATTTCCTTTAAAGGGATATTGCCACCTCCGGGGGATTTCTAAAAAGCAACTTAAATGAATGGTGGGGATCAACAATCGTGTATGCTCAAGCTCATACTTGCTCCTGCAGCACCTAAAGCAGGGTATCGGCAATTTATTTTGTATTTATTTCTGACTCTAAAACGTTGGCCACAGCTGTGCATAGTACTAGATTCATGATGGCCGCTCTCATCCAGTTTGGCTGTGAAATTGGCGCCCGCCCAAAGCCGAAGCGTCCGAATTCGCCGAGACTTGACCTTGAAAAGTATATCTGTGTTATAAGGTATTGGACACGAATCTCCTACGGCCCCAAAGTCGAGCCATAGCCATTCTTGCTGTTTTATTCATGTTGTATCATGAAAGAGGCTATGGTTGTTGAAAATATAATTAACTGTGTACGCATTTTAGTTCTTAAAGTGCACTGACGGAATAGTGATGATGAGTTTACGATATTCAAAAGCAAATCATAGTCCTCAAAGAGGTGATTCTGAATCGTGATGAGGCGACTCCAATTTTACGAATGTGTGCCAATCATGAGCGGTACGAATGCATTTTTTAATCTAATGGGGGAGTTTCGGGAACCAAATTTTACAGGTGAAATCGGACACGTTAAATCTACCGATACACACCAAAAACTCCATATTGGCCTGCGAGGTGGCAATATCACTTTAAGTAAGAGAAGATATCATACCTATCATCAGACAGTACTTGCTGCCCTTTCTGCAGTCTGCACACGGCACACGCTCATATCAATGTCATGCTCTCAGGGACGCAGGAACGTCATGCCAGTGCGTGTGTGTGTGTGTGGGGGGGACAGTGAAACTTCGATCTCGTCTTGAAAGAAACCCTCTATGTAAAATGTATTTGCAGATTTGAGCTCTTCTCGTGTTGTCGAACCTTTTGCTATTTTATTTTTTCGTCATAATTTTCTCATTAAGCAAAAGAAGGAATTTTAGCAAAACTTCTGATAAAAAGTGGGAGCCTTGGCCCCCTACGTGTGTACGTGTGCATGATAATTTGCATGTGCTTCCTATCGTGACAATTGTGACTTGCCTTCTGTTTTATTTAACCGACTTTTATGACACGTAATAGTGGAGTGTCTGCTGATGTCAATAGGACAATACAACCCTGGTGAACATGACGGTGTGCCTTGGTTTATAAACCATATATAAACCATTGGTTGTAAAATAGAGATACATCTCTGTTGACACAAGCCGTGTTGGAGTTGACAGGCGCCGCTAATCTTCAGGTCAGTGTTTCTTTCATCGCCAGGAGGAGACGTCATCATGCGAAGTGACGTAGGCGTGATAAGCGCTCCAGGCGAGTCAAAATAAAACGTGCGAAAAATGTTGTACTAGCTCTACTCAAGCCTTCGAGCCTTCCGCCCACACAGAAATAAGAGGAAGCCAAAATGGAAATACCTAGCTAAAATATGTATTTATTGACTGCTCTATGATTTGAATGAAGTTTTCATGATAGCTTTGTGCATGTGATTTGCGCATTTTAGCGGGCCATCTTCTCTTCTCTAACGTCGCACAAAATTGAGATGCATTCATTAACCTGCTTGATGAGGCCGTCAGGTCTATTGGTTGATTGCACTGTTACTGAGCTCAGCAATTGGATATAATAGACTGGCGAAACTCCTACCATGCCACGACATTAGCAGGCGCGTAACCACCACTGGGGTCACTGGGGATCAGTCCCCAGTAACATTTTCGGATTTTAACATTACGCCTATGGGCGTTGCATGGAAATAATCGACTTCAAAGTGCCTCCGTCCCCGCCTACTTTCGGAAGGTGGTTACGCCTATGGAAATTTTTGCACAGGGGTGTCGTTTTACAGATATGATTGGTAGGGCCCAACCACTCCGTCGAAACCAAACCTACCCTCATTATGAGTTTCTCCTCGGATTTCAGGCACCTAATTTTGACCTCCAGCCTCCAAACATTTTTGTAGATAAAAATAAACAAGGTACACTTTGATCACTGCAACAACATCAACGGGCTCAAATAACGTCACGGATGCTCATTTCGCAGGTAAAGGTCAGGGGAGGAAATGTTACCCTTTTGTCCATCCCTGTGACGCACAGCCTTTGTTCACATGGTGACCAGCTCCAGTGCAATTTTTCGATAAAACCGACACACAGCCCATACCGGCACAGCAGTATACACTGATGTAACCGAGTCCAGCATGGAGTATTTCGTTTTAACAGGGTAAAAGCGATGCATTAATATTTAACCCTCGCCAGTGCGGGGGTTAAATATTACCCCCGGTTTTTCGGCAATAACTCGCGTAAATATCAACCGATTGCGATGAAACTTTCAGTACCCTACTTGTGAACAATTTGACACATATTTTGAAAGTTTTAAGTTGTAGGGTACATAACCCGTGACCTTTGACCTGTTTCTCAAGGTCATGTCAGGCGCAACTGGCGTTCGTAGTATTGATCTTTGTAACTTGTGCAGTTTCATAGTGTTGGTTGTTCAGGAGCATATGCACAGGTGTTTCCAGGTGACAGTTGTGATTTCCCTTGAGATTGTGACCTCGATTGACCTTTTCAGAGGTCAACCGAGATCACTGACCTCCGGTTACCTGATAATATTTGTTTTGGCTTCTGGCAGTTTCTAGGACATTTTGTGATGCTGATTTCAAATATGGGATCCAATTTACATAATTATATGTTCTACTGGGGTCTTGCGCCTCCACAGGTCAGCCGAGGTAACTGACCTCAAATGACCTGACATGACCTGACATGACCTTTTTGGAATTTGGCAGTTTCTAGGACATTTTGTGACGCTGATTTCAAATTTGGCACCCATTTAGCATAATTATATGCTCATTCGCGATTCTTTCTCGATTCAATTCAATTTATACGCATTTATAATTTTGTTGAATTTTGGGTCATTGACATGACCTCAGAGGTCACCTAATAATCTAGGACCTTAAAATGAGATAGCAATGGCTTCCTCTCGTGACAAGCAACACGCTCGTTTTTGAATCGAAGCTCTAGCCCAATTAGGGGCGAAACGCTAAGGGGTTGTACCCCCCCCCCCCCCCCCCCCCCCCCCCTGCACGGTCACGCACTGATCGGACGCTGCACGGGCGAGGGTTAAGCAAGTACCTTTGATGCAATTAATTTCATGCAAGCAAATTCAGAATAGTAGGCAAAAATCCCCAGCCAAGCCTTTGCCCCACTCGGCCCGTGAGTAGACACTTATAACATGTATACCTGAAGAAGGGCACGACATCCAGCTTGCGATCACTGGAAATTGCAACTCTGTATGTGACCTACTTCGAAGATGCGAATCTGATGATGTGCGAAGGCGAATAATAAATGACCAAACAACGCAACAGCCGTCCCTTGTCATGCTGTCTGATGCTAGGCATGCGGACAATGACCATCACTCACAATACACGATAAAAGTTGTCCTGCTATGTTTCGACAGAGTTACAGTTTTGCTTTGTGTTTCAGCGTTATACTGCAGATCGGTGCAACGAATCAAGAGATTCAAAACTTTCAAACTAATTGCTTTGTTTTTATTTGAGTAGACGTACCAGGTCTGTGGTACTGCAAATGTGGTTGAGAAGCGGAATCACTGGGGTGTTTCAAAATGAATATTTTTTTTTTATCGATGACGAGACATGCTCATCAAAGCCTATTCCACATGCAATAAGGCCATGCATCATTTTAGCAACATCGGATGCCGTTTTCCTACCCGTAAAGCGTTCAAAAGTTTTCAATTTGTGGGAAAGTCACAATATCAAAATCGACATCAAAATCACAGCCTTTATTCGATCGGTCTAAAAATGGTCAAATGAAACGCTTCCATGTTCTGAGGACGCCGGCGCAAATTTAAGACGCATTCTACCAACGGTTCGTAAGATACAGCCTCGGGCATTTCTTACTTTTGAAGCGTCGGACATGTTCGGAGGCCGAATGTGCCCATTTTTGGCAGGGCCTATTTTAAGGGAAACCACTGGAGGGCAAAAAGGTACCCCCATTTGTTGTGCCTCTTTTGTGGCAAAAAGGTACCCCCATTTTTTCCTCCGCGGATTTGAGCCGGTCACCTTATTTTGGTATTCGAGCTTAAGAAATTCTGTTTTCGAATTCACAAAAATGTATTTTGTGGACATTTTTCCGGAAACAAAAAAAACATGAAGGTGGGTGGTCAAACACCCCAAAAATCACACATCCGAGATAGCCATTTGGAAGAGAATGTCATTTTATTTCTTTTGACGTTTTTTTCATTTGCAATTTGCTTAAAAAACTCTATTTTATACGATTTGTAAAACATTGATTGTTTTTCCACCAAAAATGGCATGACATGCCGGCATTAAAACGTTATTATAATACGTTATTACGTTATTATAGATGCATCACCGCGCCGAGGCGGCTCGGCTTTGCTTATTTCAAACCAACTTTTGCATCACCAAATCGACCTTCAAACAACCTTAGACGCAGTCGGCGTTAATATTAAAATCGCTCAGCTAGAACTAACTCTTGTCTCTATTTATTTCCGTCCTACTGAGGACATAGACATTGATTCTTTTTCCCAGCTTATTACAAATATTAACACCCCATGTCTGATTATGGGCGACTTCAACGCGCATAGTCGGGCGTGGAGGTGCCGCTTGGACTCCCGACGAGGCCAAATTATCCTGGACCTACTGGACCGGCATAATTTGGTCTTCCTTAACGATCAATCACCCACACACATACACCACTCAGGAGGCGAGGTGACTTACAGCGCCATTGATCTCGCCTTCGCCACACCACGCACCGCGACACTTTTTACATTTAACGCACAAGCTGACCCTCTTTTTAGCGATCACTTCCCAATTCACTTAGAACTACAAGTCCCTTCAGGACAGACAAATTTTTACTCCTTGCCTAGATGGAACCTTCGCAAAGCAGACTGGTCCTCCTTTCAAAAACACATTGACACTAATCACCCCCGCAGACTCCCAGACCGACATTAACACATTTTTAAACACTATTCTCGCATCAGCTCATCAGCACATTCCACACACACGCACACACACACAACACCACCCGAGGCAGCGTACTGCCCCATGGTGGAACACAGAATGCCAGAGAGCTGTTGCCCTCCGGAAAAGAGCATTTCGGAAATTTCAAGCTTGTAGAACTGCAGAAAACGAACACGAAGTACGGAAAACTCGCTCTTTGGCTAAAACAATCATTGACAAAGCAAAAAAAAGAATCTTGGCAGGAATTCTCATCTACCTTTAATTGATTTACCTCCCTCTCAAAAATTTGGACATTAATTAGATCGTTTTCAAATAAAAGACCATCGTCATACAAAATCCCACACTTACAAATACACAACACATCTTACACGCTTCCCCTAGAGGTGGCAACACAATTTGCACAACACTACGCTAACATATCATCAACACAACAATGTACACCAACTTTTATTAACCAACTTAACGATCAATTTCAATCTATTAGCTTTGACTCTAATAACGTAGAAATCTATAACTCTCCTTTTACCAACTCAGAGTTAACATACGCCATTGGTAAATGTGGTAAAACTTCCGTAGGACCAGATCAAATTGACTACTCCTTCTTTAATAACTTGACAGAGACTGGTCTCACCAACTTACTAGCAGCCTTCAATACCATGTGGTTTGATGGCACTTTCCCTGAATCTTGGCATAATAGTACGCTAATTCCTATACTTAAACCTCGCAAACCTAAATCTTCTCCCGCTAGCTATCGCCCTATTTCTCTAACTAGTTGTGCATGTAAACTATTCGAACACATGGTTAATGGACGCATCAGGACATACATTGAATCAAATAATTTACTTACCCCACACCAAAGTGGTTTTCGACCTGGCCGCTCCACTGCGGACAATTTAGTTGGTATTATCGACTCTGTCCAGCGCGGCTTTCGAGAGAGAGAGAGGTCACAGTTGCCCTCTTCCTTGATTTGAGAACTGCGTTTGACAGAGTCAATAAGACTGCACTTCTAGTAAAGGTCCATAAGGCCGGAATTCGAGGTCGACTCGCTAAATTTATCCAAAACTTTTTAAACAACAGAACTTTTAATGTAAGGTGCGGCAACACATATTCTCCAAATCAAAATCAGGACCACGGTGTCCCACAGGGATCGGTCCTCTCCCCAACCCTATTTTTAATTATGATTAACGACATTTTCAGTAATATTAACAAGATCGACAAGGGTCTCAAATTTGCAATGTACGCTGATGACCTGGCGGTGTGGTTCTCGCACCCGAGCGTCGATCAAGCCAGCAAAATTTTACAACTAGTACTCATTGATATAAAGGTATGGTGCGACCAATGGGGTCTGGAAATTTCTCCAAGTAAAAATCCCTAATTTTTTCAAAAAAAACTGCATATGTGGAACCCTACATTCAATTAAAATATAATATTCAAATTATCCCCTTCGTCAAATCATTTAAATATCTGGGAGTAACGCTGGACACACGTTTATCGTTCATCCCACATTTCAATGATTTAGTACAGAGATGTACGAGATGTATAAACATTATGAAATATTTAACTGGTCGAGTGGGGCGCAGATCGCTCCACTCTCCTCCAACTGTATACTTCCCTGATACGCCCAATCCTGGACTATAATGCATTCTTGTATGATATATGTTACATATATCCCTACATATATCCCTGTGATGATATATGTTCCAAACAAACTGCAAAATTGCAAAATGTCCAGAACGCCGCCTTGCGAATCGTGACCGGAGCCTGTCGAACCACCAATACCACAAACCTACACATAGACACAAACATCCCCACACTCTGCCGCCGACGCAAATACATGTTACTACGCTTCTACGCCAGAGCAAGTTTCCACCCCACACGCCCAACATTTCAGATTTTAAATCAGCCCGTTCACACTAGACGACAAACACTACTTCAAAAACGACACCCACTGATCAGTCACATAATCAGACAAACACTCACACCATTCAACATCCCACACATCAACACAATGTCAACACCACCACTCACACCTCACTGGCTCGACACGACACCAGACACACACCGCCTCTTCACACACAACAAAAACACAGTCACGGCGGCAGAGACACACACACTCTTCCACGAATACAAAGCATAACACAGCACATACACATTCATATACGCTGACGGCTCCCGGGATGACGGCCGAACCAGCGGAGCCTGCAGCACGAATATAAATAATAATAACTTCCGACTCCCCGACATAAATAGCGTATATACAGCAGAGCTATCAGCAATTGTATTAGCATTAATCTATATAAAGAGGTAAAAACTCAAGGGAACCGTTATATGTACCGACTCGTACTCGTCGCTTTCAGCTATTTCCTCCATCCAAGATTACAGAAACCCACTGACTTATAAAATACGACAGCTTATAAAATATATACATAGCAAACAAACCATAATAAAATTCCTCTGGATCCCGGGACACGCCGGTATCCCAGGGAATGAGGAAGCCGACAGAATCGCGAAACTTAGTTTAGAATCTCCTCCAGAAAACCATCTTCCAAGCCCTCATCAGACGTCCTAAATTACATACATCAACAATTTAACATATTGCGCCAGCGGGAGTGGGACGCCGCTCCGTATTTTCACCTACACCCAATCATACCAGAAGTAAAACATTTCAAATCTAGCCACCAGAATTGCAGAGAGAAAGAGATAGTATTAGCGCGCCGCCGCCTCAGTCACACAAAAATTACACATTATTACATTCTCGAAAACCTTCCGCCTCCAAATTGCCAACACTGCCCAGGTTATCCACGGTATACAATTCAACATTTTATCATTAACTGTCCTGCTCATAATGTCAAACGCCAGCAAATCATTAATTACACGCGACTCAATGGAATCACATTAAATCTTCAAACGCTGTTAGGTGATGACTATCCGGAATTGATTAGCCTCCTCTTAGACTTCCTTTACCAAACACGATCAGTTAATCAAATATAACAGGGTTTTTGCCTAGCGCAATTTTGGATCTGCACAGGTTTTTCCCCTTTGTGTTAAGCGCTGTTTTGTTTATTATTTGGGACTTTTCTCCCAGCTAAATACATCCCACAACAAGGTCTCGCCGGGGTGCCGGAGCCAGGGAGACTAGCAATAATCTCCCGTTGCTGCAATGATGGCACCCCGGCTCCGTCAACACTAACACCTTTTCACAAGTGTATGTCCAAGTGTCTGTATGTCTGTATGTATGTATGTGTGTATGGAATACAATATGTATGTATGTGTGTCTCGTGTTTTACTTAATTTAGACTTTGAACGAAATACTTAACGTAAGATAGACATTGCTTTGACTTCGAACAATTTACATAACGAAAAATATATACCCTACTCCCTAGCTTGCTCCGGGTTCACATAAACCGGTTAACGTAATTCTTTGCCTGGCAAATGTCCAGAAGTAATCCCCCGGAACATGGCTTTAGCCCGCTCCGGGAAAAAATAAGAAAAAAATAACAGCAACGTCAACGATCCGGTGACCCGCTGCTCACTCAAGCAAGAGTTTGCGCTCGGTGGACCCGTCACACACCCACCCTCCACCGCCCCCGCCGCCATCCGCCCCGCCGCCGCCACCCGCCACACACCCGC
>JAXIVJ010013429.1:0-10000 GCA_036785665.1 Chirona hameri | reverse complement strand
ACACACACACACACACACACACACACACACACACACACACACACACACACACACACACACACACACACACACACACACACACACACACACACACACACACACACACACACACACACACACACACACACACACACACACACACACACACACACACACACACACACACACACACACACACACACACACACACACACACACACACACACACACACACACACACACACACACACACACACACACACACACACACACACACACACACACACACACACACACACACACACACACACACACACACACACACACACACACACACACACACACACACACACACACACACACACACACACACACACACACACACACACACACACACACACACACACACACACACACACACACACACACACACACACACACACACACACACACACACACACACACACACACACACACACACACACACACACACACACACACACACACACACACACACACACACACACACACACACACACACACACACACACACACACACACACAGCGCGCGCGCGCGCGCTTCCTCTTTCCTTCTCACTTTCTCGTTTTCCCATCCTCTCTCCACACCTTTTCTTCCTCATCTGCCGCGGTGTCTAGGGCAAGATTAGACTCCAGCACCGGCTGCGTCCAATCCCACCGCATGATGAGGTCGCTCTGTCTTTCGCCGCCTAACGCTCATTGTATGAGCTCGTGCGTCACTGACACCGGGGCCGCTGAGCCGGCAAAACATCTGCTCCGGCGCCAAGGTCCGACACCGCGCTCCCATCCGGCTGGCTGGCGCAGCACGGCGCGTTTCTGGTGGCTTTCTGCCGACCGGGAGCATCCCAGGGAAGCCGCATAGTGGTCGCAGTGGAGACCGGGAGGGGCGTGGGTCGGGCTGGTTTGGTCAGCGATGTCGAGTGTGTGTCCCCCTCGCGTGCTGCCACGTTGACCTCGTGCTATTTGTGGTCACGCTCGGATGTGGTGACCAATGACCACGCAGGCTCCATGTCACGCAGCCCTAATGGCTGCAGCACGCAGAGGCTATGTGGTCAATGTAGCAGACAGGACTGAGTCTCATACTGTGGCAAAGTTAGTTGTGCTCTGATGCATGTCAATGTTTCGCTGGTTGAACTCCCAGTGGAGTTTTGGCTAAGTTAATCGCGCTCTCTCGACTCGGGCTCGGTCCAGCAAAAAGTTCACTTTGACACGTCTCTGCCGTGGTGAGCTGTCCGGAGCCTTTCCAGCTACCAAGACGCAGCGAGTCCGAAGTCATCGCTCGGCTGACATGTCCTTGAGACATTTGGTGTCGTGGCGTGGCGAGTCAAACAGCAGTTCAAAAAGATACGCCAGAGCGACTCTTGGAAGTTCCTCCCGAGAGCCGCGGAGGTTTTGTTGCCGGGCGAAGATCCGCATAGCGACAGAAAATCGATTAGTGTGATTATTATTTATCTGCGGGCTGTCCTGGGGGTCTTACAAGCAAACGGAATGTTATGTAACATAGAGAGAAGATGTTTTAGTTACGATTGGTACATCTATATGCTTCAAACACTTGAATCATCACTTCAAGAAGTAGCCATTGAATCAGCACTCCTTGCAGAAATTCGCCACTGTTTCCATTTAAGCCGACCCTAAAATGAAATGTGTACACCTCCAAATCACTTCCAAATGATACACCTCATTTAGTCGCTCTCGGACGTCACGAGCTTATGGCTACAGCCAAGCTGTTCGAGCTGGAAAAGCTGTCTGGAGTCATTCCGGCCACAATCAGCAGCTCTGTCAGTACCGCCTGGTTCAAATGCGACAGCCGGTCTGTTGCGCTTGCTCGGGCCGCCCCGGCGCGGTGGGCTGCTGTTTATTTATCGCGAATAAAGGTCAGCTGCGTTCCCAGACAAAGCTTGGACACTTTCCAGCGCTCCAGGAAAAGACGCGGATGTCCGAAACGGGCAAAAAGGTGGAAAAATCGACAGAAATTTGTGACACGATGATGATGTATTTTCTATTTGTGTTATAAAATGTAGCACGGGAGACAAGCTTCGCTTATCAAAAGCTGCAAGATCTGAGTTCTCAGAAGCTTTAACCAGTTTTCTGTGATATCAAATATGCTGTAGTATATAATTATCCGGTACTGTTTTTCACAGCATGAAATTGGAAATGTTGTCGTGACAGTGCAGCAAGTTTCTGTCTATTTTTCATGGCTGGAAATAGGCGCCCCGGGCGCTCCGCGTGGGCAGGGCGTCTGGACGATGACGTCACTATATCGATTTCTATTACAGCGAGCACGCAGCGGCGTTTGATTCGTACAGGCTACGTCACAAAAGCGTCAAAAGCGTACAGTTTGCACGCGTCTAGAGCTTAATAGTCTGACAAGAGCTGGGCTCACTCGGCACGTGTGGCGTTCCATTTGCAATATATCACGGTACAGCAGCGGTAAAGTGGAGCCTGATTGAACGTTGTGGATAAATGAATTGGCCATGGTAAGTGCTGGCTTCAACATTTCATATTAATGGAGAGGGTTCCTCCAGTAATAGGGTCACTGGCCTTTGATGATGCATTATTTCGTTTAGAAGCACACCTCAGTTACCATAAAAGGGGATTATGCCGAACTCGGCCTCAGATGTGATACAACATGCAGTAGTTGACATTCTTTGAAATGCCAAAGCACGTCATGTAATGCTCCCAACTTTCCACTGAATTCGATAGTGTGAGGCGCCTTCTTCCAACAAAGGAGGTCGTGCATGCTACCATTGTTGGCTTATGTGTGATAAATCTGCACATAGAAGTCAGAGGCATATGCCAAGTTCCATAAAAAACATAATTAGGCTAGACACGAAACGAAACACACAGCAGTGGCAATTCCTTTATTATTCAAAAACATTAACCTTGTAAACAAATACATGAGGACATCTGGCATACACGTTGATGAGCTGTTTACTTACTAGTATGCGTCCAAGATAGATTCAATAGTATATCTATTTGTATTTGTTTCCTGTTGGTCTAGGTCAACAGACCAACTGCCGCGAATTTGTATGAAGCCTATTCAACGGATATGTTGTGTGCAGGATGGAACTATTCCTTGAAGTCGCCTGGTTTTCAAAACAAATAACATCGGGAAAATATTGATTATTTTACCAAAAGTCAACTTTATTTTATAATTAAAATATCATACCCGAAATGAGCAGTACAACTGATGTACAAGCACAATTTACATACACTTATGCCAGGAGCAACTCGAGCGATTATCCAGTTTGAAGGCAAAGCAACATGTGCGTACCTCCCTGACCTACGTGTACATTCACCGACACTTTTCGGGCTTGTTGTTTCCATTGGGTTTCTCCCTGTTCTCACAGGCGTCCAGATGTCTTTCGCTTACAACATAAATCCTGTGTCACTCTAGGACTGCATCTCTTCTCATCAGCCAAAGCTAACGATGACGCCACTCCCCTTTGTGTATGCATGACGTCAGCAGACTCCTCAGCTGTGATTGGCTGCCGGCGATAATGGGCCTCTGATGACATGCGAGGCTTTCCGCAGACACGCCAAGGTCGTGTGGGGCGGGTGGCGAGTTTTGGCGGGAGGTGGGAGTTGGCGGGAGGCGGATTTGGCGGGAGGTGAGAATGGACGTGAAGTGCGAGTTATTACGGTGAGAGAAATGGGCGGGTGGCGAGTCATGTGCTCAATGTTCGCGCGGCCGCCATCTCCATGTGACTTGGCAGCGTTTGTCGCGCGCGAACGACAGCGTTGTAAGCGTGACGCAGCGTGACGCAGCGTGTGACGCAGCGTGTGACGCAGCGTGACGCAGCGTGACGCAGCGTGACGCAGCGTGTGACGCAGCGTGACGCAGCGTGTGACGCGGCGTGACGCAGCGTGACGCAGCGTGACGCAGCGTGACGCAGCGTGACGCAGCGTGACGCAGCGTGACGCAGCGTGACGCAGCGTGACGCAGCGTGACGCAGCGTGACGCAGCGTGTGACGCAGCGTGACGCAGCGTGACGCAGCGCGTGACGCAGCGTGACGCAGCGTGACGCAGCGTGACGCAGCGTGACGCAGCGTGACGCAGCGTGACGCAGCGTGTGACGCGGCGTGACGCAGCGTGACGCAGCGTGACGCAGCGTGACGCAGCGTGACGCAGCGTGACGCAGCGCGTGACGCAGCGTGACGCAGCGTGACGCGACACTGCTGTTGGCTGTGTGCGTCATGGTGTGTGTGTGTGTGTGTGTGTGTGTGTGTGTGTGTGTGTGTGTGTGTGTGTGTGTGTGTGTGTGTGCCCTCCCGCTGCCGATGTATATTTTATCTGTCGTTCCCGCTGTTCCGATTGTGTTCCCGCTCCCCACACGCCGGGGAGTGTTCGGCTGCCGACGCCACGTGCTGACGGCCCCCGACGCCACGTGCTGACATCGACACCACGTGGTACGGAATAGGACATGTCAGTCCGTACACCGATTGCAGCGCGCATGGTGGTCTAACAACCAGGCATGACAATATAACGCGTCAACGGTGCAGCCTGATAGTCTTCTGCCACCACGTGTTACATGCATTATAATCTCCTGCAATCACGTGTCACGGACTTGACACGTGGCACGTGTCATCGGCACGTGTCGCCGGCCCAGCCTGCCGCCAACAGCACGTCTGAGCCCTGGAGTGATGTTTGGCGGCTGCCCCTCCCCTCCCCTCCCCATAACCCCGCCTCACCATGGACGTCTTAAAGCTGTCGTGATGCGCTGTTGCGAGCACTGTGCGAGCTGGTCGATGTAGCATTTATAGATGTGAATAACGTCTCGATTCCGAGGCGTACCTTGCTCTGTTATCGTCGTAAGCTTGAGCTCGTGGGAGTACGTCACTTTCGTAGCGAGGAGTGTGTTGGATGCGGCCGCTGGCACGCCGTTGGTGCTTGAAACCAGAAATCAAAAGCTGTGTGCCCTCTCTTCTCTTCTCTTCTCTTCTCTTCTCTTCTCTTCTCTTCTCTTCTCTTCTCTTCTCTTCTCTTCTCTTCTCTTCTCTTCTCTTCTCTTCTCTTCTCTTCTCTCTTCTCTTCTCTTCTCTTCTCTTCTCTTCTCTTCTCTTCTCTTCTCTTCTCTTCTCTTCTCTTCTCTTCTCTTCTCTTCTCTTCTCTTCTCTTCTCTTCTTCTCTTCTCACTCTCTCTTTCTCATCGCTGTCTTGTTCATATTTTACTAAGTGATTTAGTTAAGTCAATCTGCTTACATCATGTCTGCGTTGACGAGGTTCTCGTCGTGTTGGGCGGGTGGCCTTTCGCTCGTGTCATGCATTGTAAAACTCTCATATGTTGAACCTGTGGGCGAGCTTTAACGGCATTTATAATAGGTATTGTTGGCCTGTATGGTAAGCCGGTGATCATACAGATCGCCGCACTTAGTGGACTGTTCCCTGGATCGTGGCAGACTGGTTATTGATTCGACTAGGATGGAATCGATTGGAATCGTTCAATCAAAATTCCTTGAATTAAAAAAAAAATGATTCACCACCAAATCTTTTGATTCATGAGTTGTGATTGAATCAAAACCCGCATCAAATAAATGCTGAGTGAATCAAAAGATTTGACGATTTTTACCGATTCAAGTACACTGGTAAATGGTGCAAATACATGCGGTCCCAGTGGCTACATTCATTTATACTCAAATAGTATTACTGTAACAATGTTTTAATAATCATATATAGGTATGTTTTCATTTGTATTGAGTTGACATAAATTCACCACATATATTTAAATGTTGAATCAAACTTGAATCGATTAAAATATTTGTTTTGATTCTTTGAATTGGAAAGAATCAATTCTCGAAATTTTCGCCGTGAATCGAACGGTGATGGAATCATTCAGATTTCAAAATGAATCATGATTGAATCGTTCACAAGAAGTTGAATCAATAACCAGTCTAGATTGTGGCATCATTAGTTTGTAAGCTAGCATACCCTGAATGTAATATAGCCTCGCGAGACTACAGTGTTTTTGAAGGGAGACTCCTACTCATCATCGGTATGAAGAATCAGCCTAACCATCTGCTGCAATCAATTCAAGAGCAACACCGACGACGTCGGCACACACTTTGCTATTGGAGCAAGAATTAAGGTAATAACACACTTTCAACACTCGATATAATGATAAAGTGTCTGTTAATTGTAGCCAGTAGGGGCTCCACCACGAGGGGGACAGGGTGACTTGTCCCCATTTTTGAGCCAGGAGATCCCCAATTTGTCCTGACCAAGAAGCTATAAATCAATGTTCAGTTATACTCATTATACGAATTATTGTTTACCCCCTCCCCCTCCCCCCTCCGCTCAACAACTTTTCGCTGCCCCCCCCCCCCCGCCCCTCAACAACTTATCGCTAACGCCCCCCACCCGCTCAACAACATTTCGCTGACGGTGACCACTTGGTTTCCCTGGATCCCGTCCCCCAATTTCAAATGCGTGGCGGAGCCCCTGGTAACCGGAAACAACATCTACCAACGATGAAGCAGCTCAACAAGTACGTAATTTATCCAAGCCACAAGCCAGATGCACTCATTACCGAGCGGGCGCGAAGCGCCCGTGAGGTTTCTCGTCAACTTACTAGACAAATTTACATTTGACCCGGTCCGACCCGGCGATACAGACGCTTTTCGGAAGCTAATAACTTTGCAACCACTGCTCCGATATATATCTATATATATATATATATATATATATATATATATATATATATATATATATATATATATATATATATATATATTTATATATATTATTATTATAGATATATTATTTAGCTCTTGTACGCTTGACTTTATTTAGCTGCGCATCGTTGATCCAGGCAGAAAGTTGTGGAAAGTTGTTTACGGAAGTAGTTACGGCGTCTTTGTTTTTTGTTGTCTAGCTGGGTCACAGTTATGGTGAGAAGATGTTCACTGTTCTGAAGTGTGTAAACTGTGTGTAAATTGTAATGTTACATAATACCTTGGTCTTAGACTCTTGACACTTGATTCAACATATTAAGCTTGCTTATATGACATGCTGAACAATGTTCAAAATTAGCCAAATGTGCCTGAACCAGTCACGGTGTCTGATCTGATGTTGATGTGTCCAAGGCTATGTAAACTGATGTGTCTATAGATCACTGGTGACTGCCCACTCATCTTGTGGCTGTTGTTAACATGATGACTATCTGCTTGCATGAACTGGGGACGGTTGGCAGGCCGGACTTGGTGCTCTGGGGGAACCAGGATCACACCCTCCAGGTGCAGCTTGACCCACGCTCATCAGCCTCGCCGGGGTTCTCTTCAGATGCTTCAGTTTCTCTTCTTGGTGCTGGCCATGATATACGTAATGTAATGGGTAAGTCTCTGAGTGACAGTCTTCCATCCCAATCCTTAAATCCTACTTTTCCTATTGCCTGCTCATTAACAAATTTAGAAGGCAATTTAATGTGCCTACTCTTGAATGTAAGGCTTTTGCTCCAGATTGGCTGTGTAGAACTTAACCCAGGCCCCCCAAAATACGGATTTGAAAATAGCACAAATTGATGTAAACAGCATAACAGCACAAGACAGACTAAGTGACTTGACAGTATTTGCAGAAACACAGGAACTAGACATACTTCTCCTGTCTGAAACCAAGTTAGATTCAAATATCAGTACAACAGCATACCAAATGCCAGGGTATCATGCACCAATTACACGTCACCGAACTCGACATGGGGGTGGTGTTGCTGTGTATGTTAGAGACACTCTGACTGTTAAGCAACTAACTGAGCTAAGTTCAGATGAATTTGAGTGGATATGGTGCATAATTAAAATAAAGTCATGTCATTGTTGTTGTGTTATATACCTACCACCTAGCTTATCTAGAGACAATCATGACCAGTTTCTAGAGACATTTACAGAAAGTGTTGTAAAGGTTCAGGAACTAAATCCAACTAATATGATAATACTAGGGGATTTTAATGTAGGCAATATCTTCTTGGATCCCAAATACCAGCTTGGTCACAGCGGGGTGACCGCATTTGACTATCTTTTCTTCAGACACAATTGAATCTCTTAGCCTTAGTCAGATCATAACAGAGCCCACTAGAATGTCAAACACTGTAGCAAACTTAAGAGATCTTGCAATAGTATCTAACATAGATGATGTGATGGACTCAGGAACACTTTCATCCTTGTCTGCATTAGATCATCTGCCAATATTTATCACACTTAATGTGGGCACTCCAATGAGACAGGCATCGTACAAAACAATCTGGGACTACAGACGATTAGATGCAGACCTTTTAACTAATTTGTTAATACACACAGACTGGGAATATATACTAGACCAAGACGTGGACGCTGCAGCACAGGGTTCACTGACGCAGTACTCTCAGCAGCCAATCAAGCCATACCTAGGAAAACAATAAAGGTGAGACATGCTGACAAACCTTGGCCGACGTATGAGTTGAGACGCGAGATACGAAAACGGGACCGACTATTTAAGGCTGCTAAAATACGACCGACTGACTATAACTGGGCAAACTGGAGGCAACAAAGAAATCACGTGACTGACTTAAATAAACGACTCAAAGGCAACTACATGAGGAGCAAAGTAAGAGGACTGATAGAATGTAGGCGGGACGCCCACCGGTACCACCCAAACACTGAAAGGTATTTTAGGTAGAAATAAGGACAGCTCAATTCCTCCTCTTGATAAAGAGAACGGCGAGCTTGCTGTTAGCGACGAAGAAAAGGCAGAGTTATTGAATAACTACTTTGTAAAACAGTCAACAATCGAACCAAACAACCTCCATGAGCAAAACGAAGTAGGACAAACAGCTAAGCCTACTGACATCGTAATTTCAGAGCAAAAAGTGCTAAGACAGCTAAACGCATTGAATGTAAACAAGCCATGGGGACCTGACAATTTACCCAGCAAAATTATAAAACTAACTGCAATCATAATTAAAGACCCACTTACGAAATTGTACACCAAATCACTAAGCACCCATACTTTCCCTGTCATTTGGAAACAAGGTAACGTAACAACAATTTTTAAGAACAAGGGATCACCCTCTGGCAAAACAGGGTATAGACCAGTTAGTCTTTTAAGTTGTACTGCTAAGCTTTTCTAAAGAATAATTTGTAAACATATATACAATCACCTCACCAGAAACAGTTAGCTGACCGATAAGCAGAGCAGGTACCGCCCACATTTCAGCACTCAGTATCAGCTATTGTATTTTGTAAACGAACTGTATAAATCCCTAGATGAACATCTAGACTTCACGGTGATTTATCTTGATATATCGAAATATTTTGACCGCATATAAATATTTTATAATATAATATAAATAAATATTTTATATGAAATATTTTGACATCCTGGCCTATTTTACAAATGTAAAAATCAGTGCGGTTTGACAGGGAATGTTTTGATATGGCTAGAATCATACTTAGCTAACCGAAGACAACGAGTGAGAGTTAACAATACGTTTAGTCAGTGGCAGACTACCAACGCCGGGTGTGCCCAAGGTTCGGTGCTGGGCCCCCTGCTTGCTTTAATTTATATCAATGACCTGGATAAAGTGATAGACAACAACGTTATGTTCTTTGCTGACGATACAATATTATTCAAATCAAATAACAATGTAACGGTCGCAGAGGACTCTCTGCAGGACTTAGACAGAATACAACGCTTTGGAAGGGAGTGGCTAATTTGTTTCAATACAGACAAAACAATCCAGCAAACATTTAGCAACAGACGAAACTTAGTTCCACCCAAACTGAAATTTGAAAATGCGAACGTTCCAGGCAACACCTCGCACAAACATTTATGCATATATATATATATATATATATATATATATATATATATATATATATATATATATATATATATATATATATATATATATATATATATATATATATATATATATATATATATATATATATATATATATATATATATATATATATATATATATATATATATATATATATATATATATATATATAT
>JAXIVJ010013428.1:0-37222 GCA_036785665.1 Chirona hameri | reverse complement strand
GGGGCGGGTGTTCATCAAACCGCCGCCAACGCAAAACCGCTCATCAGCCATCGGCGTCCCATCGCAGAAATCCCCCGCCAAATCGAGCCACGTCATGAATGGTGCGGCGGCGCACTCGCTGCGCGGCCGGAGATCCAGCAGGGGGCCCCCGCAAACAAGACACCGGCAGCCAACACGTCAACCCCACGTCAGGCAGCAACATGATTTAACATACTGCACCGCGTGCAGCCAGCGGACACCACACCGGCAGCGCAGTGGAGTGAGCACCGCACCACAGCGCAGCGGCCACCGCATCCGCAGCGCAGCATTGGCATCTGTATCAGGGGCGGGTGGTGTCAACGACTCGGCTTTGGCAAGAGCGGAGTAGAGAGGGAGAGGGAGGGGTTGGGAGGAACATTACGTTATAGAAATGAACAACGAATTCCAATGGAACCTTTCGTTTGCGCGACCTGATTTGGCAGGGAATCATTGCCGCCGCCAACGCAAAACCGCACATCTACCATCGGCGTCCCATCGCAGAAATCCCCGCCAAATCAGCCACGCAACGAAGAACCCTTCGCCGCGCGGCCGAGATCCAGCAGGGGGCCCCGCAACAAGACACCGGCAGCCAACACGCAACCCCGCGTCGGCAGCAACATGATTTAACATACTGCACCGCAGCGCAGCGGACACCGCATCGCAGCGCAGCGCAGCGCAGCGCAGTCGCACACTGCACCGCAACGCAGCGGCCACCGCACCGCGGAGCAGCATCAGCGTCCGTGATCAGGGGCGGGTGTTCTGGATTACTCATTCACCGACTTTGTGCAAGAGCGGAGCAGAGGGGAGAGGAGGGTTGGGAGGAGCATTACGTTAAGAACATGAACACACGAATTCCAATGGAACCTTTCGTTGCGCGACTGATTTGGCAGGGAATCATGCTGCCACCAACGCAAAACCGCACATCAACCATCGGCGTCCCATCGGCAGAAATCCCCCGCCAAATCAGCCACGCAACGAAGAACCCTTTCGCCGCGCGGCCGAGATCCAGCAGGGGGCCCCCCGCAACAAGACACTCGGCAGCCAACACGCAACCCCACGTCTCGGCAGACAACGTGATTTAACATAATTTAACATGCTGCACGTCCGCAGCGCGAGAGCGGGACACTGCACCGCAGCGCAGCAGCCACCGCACCCGCGGCGCAGCATCGGCGTGTGATCTGGTTTGGCAGGGAATCATGCCGGCCGCCCAACCGCAAAATCGCACATCAGCCATCGGCGTCCCATCGCAGAAATCCCCCGCCAAATCAGCCACGCAACGAAGAACCTCTTCGCCCGCGCGGCCAGAGATCCAGCAGGGGGCACCTCCCGCAACAAGACACCGTGCAGCCAACACGCAACTCCCCGCGTCCTAGGCAGCACACTTGATTTAACAGTTTAGTCAGGAAGTTATTTCTGACCTGGTTTGGCAGGGAATCATGCCCGCCGCCAAACGACCAAAACCGCACATCAACCATCGGCGTCCACCATCGCAGAAATCCCCCGCCAAATCAGCCACGCAACGAAGAACCCATCGCGCGCGCGGCCGAGATCCAGCAAGGGGGCCCCCGCAACAAGACACCGGCAGCCAACTACGCAACTCCCACGTCAGCAGCAGCACGATTTAACAGTTAGTCAGAAATAACTTAATGAAGTATTTTGTTGGAAGGTGATTTATTGTTTCTTGTTGACCGTCCTCAAAATTGCACGGCGGTAACACGGTAGGGTTACGTTCAGAGGGGCTGGAGGGGGGAGGGGCTATCCTGTCTTATAGGGACGAGGGAGCTGGGAAGGAGGTGGGGTGGAGGGGAGGGCAGTTGGGGTGGAGAGGGATGACGAGGACCCAGACTGTGACTCCGACTGTCTTCAGAGAGAGAGCGAGGGTGGAGTTTGGGAGTTGGCGTGTGACGGCTCTGATTAGAGAGGCGTCAGAGTCCTCAGCTGTCAGCGTCAGCGTCAGCGTCAGAGGACTCGACCGGGGACTCCGCCAGAGATTCGGCGGTAGGGGGTGGGGACAGTGGGTGCCGCTGTGGGCACTGTCTGCAGGGTCCAGAAGGACGTCGGCTGAGATGGAGGGTGGGGCTCAGGCCTGCTCTGCCGTCGGTGGGGGTGCACACTGCCGCCGTGTGGTCGTGGCAGGCGCGGTCTGTGCACCGGGGTGGGGTGGACCCACTTAAGGTCCGACGGGGGGGGGCGCGCGGGTGGGGGTTCGGTGGGATGGGGGCAGCGCTGGGATGGGATAGGTGGGGTTGGTGGTGGGGGACCGGCCCGTTAGCGGGCCCTGGTCTGCTCGGGCTGCTATCGCTCGGGCAGTGCAGTCACGGGACCATGCGGGGTGGGCGGCCCCCGCCCACGACTACACGCAGCGAGTGGCTGCTGGAATCGCCACCGGACACATTGGGACTTTGGTCGTCGCTGGTCGTCAGCGCGCACTTCCCGCCGAGTTGGCAGCTGGCGGAGCAGATGCACTGACTCTGGTGGTGTAGGTCGGCCAAACCGCCAGCAGGGCTTTACACTGCAGTGGCCCTTGGGTCCACTCCTTGACTGTGACTACTATGTCTAGCCATCTAGTTAGATGCGTTCCGGGAGCTGTAAAGCCCCGTGAAAACGCAGCCGGACCATGGGGTTGGGGCCTGTCTGGTCGCTATAGACCGTCATCCGGAACCACTTCTGTCACCTCCCCCTGTAGTCACGAAGCTCTTGGAGGAGCAACAACGGTGTCTCAGTCAGATTTGCTGACTTCGGGGCACAGGATGAATCCCTGTGCAGGAATTCCATAGTGGTCGGGGGGCCGTCACCCTCACAAGCCTTGTCCATGAAAGACGGGATGGGCTAGGAGGTGTGGCAGTCTGTAGGCCAGGGCCAGACAGGGGTAGGACACCCAGCAGAGCGCCGGAGAATCGAACGGATGAGCGCGCGCCTGGCCACCTCTGTCTCCGCAGGAGGGCGACACAGTTGGCGGACGACACCCGCGAACGGGTTGAAGTGCCTCGTGTGCACTTCGTCCTTCCTCTGAATGAGGAGGAGAGCAGGCCCGTCGGGTGGGGAGGTGCTGGGGTGGAGCCAAGCTCCGGGTCGGTCCGGGCGAGGCTCCTGAGGGAAGCCGGGGGGTCCAGGGGGACTCAGTGCCGGGGGGCTCGGGGCCGCGCGGGTCGGAGGACAGGGAGGGGAGAGACTCCTAGAATGGGGGCCGGACGTGGTGGAGTGGGTGGGCAGTGAGGTGGACGGAGAGGGGCGGGGAAGTCGCCAATGAGGGGACGGAGGGGGCGGGAGAGGTCGCCATGACCGGAGGAGGGAGGAGGGGAAAGTTTGGTGAATAACCTAAGTTACGTTAATGTGGCACACGCACGTCAGAACGTGTTGCCAGCTGCAATTAATCTAAAGAATGAAGCGGGTTCTCTACCTTGCAAATTGTGGAAATGTACGTTACCTACTTAAAAATATCTAAAGGCTACCTATCTAAGGGTCTAACGACCCTGCCACATGCACGTGGACAGGGTCCCGCACCCGGAAGCGGTGGAGGGCTGGAGAAGGCTGGCTAGAAGGCGTCGTGGTCCGTGGTCGATGTCGATGAAAGGATGCAGCTGACAGTAATATTACAACCAAGGCAATAGAAATACCAGGTAGCGCCATCTCCAGTGCGCATCTTTCTGCGCATGGTTGCCAAATGACGTGCTAGGTGGTACACCATTATATTGATTTTTACACCATTCACCATTCATTATATTTATGTAAAGTTTACAATATAAAATTAGTCAGTCATCACAGCAGTGATAATTCTGGCCACTTAAATTGGAATTAGCGATGCGATCAAAGAACCTCACCAACACGTCGCACACACACATACAAAAGGATACCATCGCTCATTCCAGCGTATGCTGTTTTGTTTGTTAGTCACCAATGGACACATAAGAAATTTGTGCACCAACAAATGTAAACATTAGCCAAAACAAAATTTAAAATACTGTCAATGCATGCACAAAATACTCTTAAATCGCTGCCATACCAAAAAAGGACAAGATTGCATTTACTTACTATGTTAATTATTTTAATTGAAGGGTTAATTAATTGAAACTCAAAACATATATTTAGCCGCCCAAAGCTAAACTTACTCATGTACAGCATTTTTAAACACCAGAAGAGGTGAACCCTAATACACGTCATTTGACCAAACCACCCACAATCATTGTTGGAGGCATTGGGATGACATAGGCCTGATTACAACAGACTGAAACGTAGGTTATCTTTGACTGTCTACAAGATGGTCTAGGCGGGTCTGGGGACTGTCTGGGTGTCACCCCTTTTAGGTGCTGCAGTCACAGCAAGAGAACCATTTCTAAATTTGGGTCCCCTGTGACGCGTAATTGCTGTAAGGGTTAGGTCAGGTTTGATTATTTATTGTTTTTTGGTGACTTTTGGTGACATCAAAGCTTTGGTATTACTAGCACACTTTTCTGTTTGTTGTATTAATACTCTCTTCTTCTAATATGGATTTCAAGAACACCATTAACTGGGGGGGGGAATTACTGAACTATTACCCAATTGATAGCAACAGTAAATCCCACTAATCTTCCCATGAATCATTAATCATGATCACACTCAAAACAAAGACCAAAATACATAAAGCACAGATCTTTTTCACTGTAGGTTTGTACTTGGGAATTCGTGATAAATGATGAGAATCGCCGCGCCATAAACGACTTTGTTTATTTGCTACCATATTGCAAAATATTGTTGCCAAATGCTGTGACGTCACCCCGGGAGTCGTTTCTCCCTCGTGGGTAAACCTTATTAGTAAAGTAACCTCGGATCTGCGTAGCGTCGTTGACCGCCGCCGTGAGCTGGAAAATGTGTAAATATGCGGAAACCTCGGTACGTTTGAATGCATTTTATTCTATATTATGTCCTATGCTGAATTAGTTTCTTATGAACGTGTGTTTTGGGGTATATTAAGCAGACATGTGCATGGATCCCAGGGAAGGATCTATGATCCCATTGGATCCCACGACAAAAATACAATGTTTGATCCTTGATCTGTGGATTCCACGACAAAAATATAAGGTTGGATCTATGGTCCCATTGGATCCCACGGCAAAAATACAATGTTAGATCCATGATCCGGTTGGTCCCACGGGAAAATATAAGGTTGGATCTATAGTCCCAGTGGATCTCACGGCAAAAACACAATGTTTGATCTATGATCTTTGAATCCCACGACAAAAATAATAGGTTTGTTCAGTGATCCCAGTGGATCCCATGACATAATTCAAGCATGTTTTAAGGATACCATTGGATCCCATGGTAAAACCACAATGCATTCATGGCTCATGAGCCAACATTGATTACAATATTGGATCACATCTGACATCAGTCTCTCAAAGGTTAACCTTCTTAATTCATAATAGTATAACCTCCCACAAGATACTATGCAGGGCTGGGAAATCCCTCATACCTTCATACCCCAGTAGGTATCAGAATCAGCTCCCACAGCCCTTCCTGTTGTAGCAAAATAAGCCAAACGTGTTGAGCTTGGGACATGTGTTTTAACCTTTAAACTAAAATCAATTGTGTCCAGCAACGATTTTGTATTCTTCAATGAAGGCATTTATGAAAATACGCACTGTTGAGGAACGATGGGGGTGGTGGGAAAGAGCATTTCAAGTCATATTTAAAACTGCAGCTCTAGACGGTCTCGTTAAGATACAATTCCGCACCTTTTGTAGCAGATTCATTTGTCGCCATTACTATTTCTTCATACTGTGAGTCGTGTAAATAACCGTATCTGCTACAGCTGTTTTCACTAAACTCTTCTTACCATTCTTGTTTTAATGGATATTTGTTAACAATTATTTTTAGTTAGATATATCATATACCGGTTTTTCCTAGTTATACCGGAACCAAGAATCCAACAACACAATTGTATTCTGAGCAACTCCTATTTGTGTTTTTTTTCATACAGCACTACCTATTCAACTGATGCGTCGGGAAAGACGCATTTCAGCTCGCACTAAAAGCTGGAAGTGTTGCAGCAGTTGGCCGCCGGGAAACGCTAGTGAGCCAGGCTGTTATGACGTCTCAAGCAAATAGTACTGCTAAATATTTATTTATTTATGAATAAATAAATAAATGAACATTTATCGTTAAATATTCAACTGGTATCATTTGCTTACGATGTAATAACACCCTGGCTCACTAGCGGTCCCTGGCGGCCAACTGCTACATTACATTACATTACAAGGTCGACTCCATCACTCGGATGCAAGGTCTTTTCAGACCGTCTTGTGTAGATATAAAACAGCTTCTTTTTATTTGCTTGCTTATTTATCATGCTTCTTTAAGCATTCATCGTTGTTGTTACACACTAGTATCTCCTTCTGTACTCTTGCGCTATATATGCAATGTATCAGCAATCCCTCTTTTGCGTTTGCCTTTGCGATAAACGCTTCAGCTGTCAGCTCCCTTTTTATTTCTACTTGGTATTTTTCTTGTGCTTCATTTCTCTCCTTCGTAAGCTTTGCACATTCAAAAGCATATGCTCCATTGTTTCCGTAGCTTTCATACATAGTGGACATCTGATCACTGCCTCCTTATGTCTTCTAACCATACTTGATGCTACCCAAGAATGTCCGGTTAATAGTTTCAGTCTGGTGAGAGTAGCATGCTTCTGTATTGCACTGTATCTATTTGCTGGCCAGAATGTATAGGGTGGTCCAAACTTCTTTTCATTTGACAAGAGTTCTTGAAGCCAATGAATGCTTTTTGTTGCTTCAGTAGAGGCTTTGAGTTCCTTCCATATAATTTTCTGTATCGCATCTTTTGCAGCATTGCGCCAGCGCTTTCTGGCTTTTGCATCATATTGATATATCCACTCTTTAAGTATTGGCATAGCATGTTCACTTAATACAGTTCACTTAAGATTGCATCCCATTGCCTCACCATGCTTGTGGTCCTGTCTTCATTAACAGCTCCATGAAGAAGTACGTATCCTTGCAAGGGGATGTTGCTGAGTAGCATTAAGTAAAAATCCGATAAACTGTAGAATGACCTTAGCAATGCAAACTTTTGTTGTCGGAGCACCAATCATAGTATAAGCGACCATATTCTGCACTTTTCTCGGCAACCCTTGCATTCGCTTATATAATCTTAAAACCATAGTTTCCAAATACTTGATGTCTGTTATTGAAAAGTATGTCACAGGGATAAAGTATGCCAGCATTGGTTCTGCGTATAATTTCCATGATGTGTACATTGCTAGGGGACTGCTTCGATTAATGTTTACTCCTTCAGTACAGCGTTGATAGAAAGCACGCCTTACCCGTTTCATACCTTCTTCTATTCTTCTCTTTGCTGCAGCCTTCGGTGTCATTATGATGCCCAAATGGGTATACTCCTCTGCCATGTTAATTTCCTCACCATCTAGAATCCATTTTCTTTTCATTTTCCTCCCAAATACCTCTTTGAAGCGTTGTATTTGTAGCGCCACATCTGACTGTGCTTTGTAGCAATGTCCAACATCTTCTGCAGATCTTCGGGATTAGTACTTATCAAAACTTCGTCATCAGCATATGCCACTATCGGTACCCTCCTATTTCCAATCACTGCCCCAGCTTCAGCTTCCAACATCATTCTGATCTTATCATCCATGTACAATGTGAGGAGGCTAGTCGATAATATCCCACCTTGTTTCAATCCTTGCTCTATATTTCCTATTCCAGAGATACTTCTTGCCACTTTTACTCGTACTTAAAAATCCTTGTATAGATTCCGTAATACTAACACCATCCTCGGTGAGACCCCCGCTTGTATTTATATTTGTATTTAACGACTTCGGGCCATCCACACACATTGTGGCTATTCCTAGCCCGGCGTCACGAGACATAAAACAGTAGGTACATGGGGAAACAGGGAGTTGACATTCATACTCAGATACATACCGGATAAAACAATGGTGCACGGCTTACAAAACTAGGCATCAACACAAAATAGATATAAACTGCTAATGCGAAAACAATAGCACAGACAAAGCATGGCTGCCACACGCTAGTTAACACCTCGGCCTTTCATGTACAACCGCAAGTTACGTTTAAATGAGGCAGGCCTCAGACCAGTCAGTTTGGTCGGTAAACTGTTGTAAAGACGAGGGACTCGGTAGGAAAGTGACGTCTACCGGCTTCAGTGCGGATGCGAGGTATGTGGAACTGCTCGTCCTGTCGTGTGCGCCTATTGCGATGTGCAGCATTTCGGCTAAATAGCGAGGCCATAAATGCAGGTTCCTCCCACCACCGTGCACGTTGGGCCAGAGTGAGAGAGTGATATTCTGATAGCTGTATGGAGGTGAGCCACCCTGGGCCACTCAAAACGTCCGAAATATGGTCAAATTTACGCCTTCTAGATACCACCCTGGCACACAAATTGATCACTCTTCGGAGCTGCCTGTGATTTCTGTCTGAGCAGTTTCCAAAAACGGTTATACAGTAACGTACGTGTGACATAACCAAACCGTGGACGATAGTGAGAACCACGTTTCGCGGAAGATAATGCCGAATGTGACTGAGTCCGATCAGTAGCCCGAAGCATTTCCGGACAACATGCGCGACGTGAGCGTCGCACGACAGGAACGGGTCAAAAATCACGCCCAGGTTTCGCATCGTGCGTTCCGGACCAATAGTCTCCCCACGGAAACATATCTCGATTGGTGGTACGTTACGGAGGTTCTGCCGGCTGCCGAACACCATCAACTGCGTTTTGGAAGCATTCACTTTTAGACAGTTCGCTCTGAACCACATGTCAAGGGAGGATAGGGAGAGGGGCGATCAACCAGTGCACCGATGTTATCTTTCCTGCCGGATACTAGTATCCGCGTGTCATCGGCGTACTGAATAACATGTGCCTCAGGAACAAAGTAGCTCAAGTCGTTGGCGAACACGCTGTACAACAACGGCCCGAGGGCAGAACCCTGGTAAACGCCTATATTGTTCGGAAGCGGCTGGGACAGGTACTTGTGTCCGGAGCTGGGATCAGCGATGGATACACTTTGGGTGTGATTGATAAGGTAGGACCGAAACCATTCAGCATCGACTCCATGCAGTTGTAATTTAGTCAAAAGTTTAGTGTGATCGATGACGTCAAAACATTTACTTAAATCGATCAGACAGAGGAGAGTAAGATCCCCCTGTCTGTCGAGGACAAGATATAATCGGACACACTGATCAGGGCGGTTTCGGTAGAATGACCTGGCCTAAACCCATGCTGAGCAGGAGAAAGTAAATGATTTTGGGAGAGGTAGGCATAGAGTTGATGCTGTACGATTCGTTCGACAATTTTGGCCATTGCAGGGACTAAGGAGATGGGTCTAAAGTTGGCAGGATTGGAACGAGGACCGGATTTGTGGATAGGATGGACAATGGAGTGCTTCCAGACTTCGGGAAAGTCACAGTTGGCGAGGCAGGTGTTGACAATGTTCAGCAGCGGCACCCCAATCGCGTCAAAACACATCTTGATGGTACGGATGCACATGCCATCAACACCGGAGGCTGAAGTGTTACGCATACCGTGGACTGTTCTCCCGAGGGTTTCATGGTCCACAGTCGAGACAGAGAAGGCGCAAGAGCCAACATGAGGCAATCGGCACATAAAGTCGACGGGAAGTTCTCCGGACTCGGCAATCTCACGCGCAACACATGGCCCAACTCCCACGAAATATTCATTCGTTTTGTTCGCGCTTACCGCCGGTGTGACACGCGCGCCCTTACTACTGCCAATAACCTGACGGACATTCCGGTAAACAGAGGTCGGACCCTGGTCGGTTATGCGCTGGCCTATATCCTCCCGCACATCCCGACGTATGGCGGATTTCACCGCACGGTTCAGCGAGTGGTACTCGTGCGCACTACCACCGCCTCGCCGAGCCTCACGAGCCGCTTGTATGAGCTTGTAAATAAGCCCATTGTGCCAGATTGAATTAAAACACGAGCCGCTTGTATGAGCTTGTAAATAAGCCCATAGTGCCAGATTGAATTAAAACACTTCTTCACGTCCAAAAACGCGAGATAAACAGGTCTCCACAAATCTCTGTTCGCAGAAATAATCTCATGCACACTGAAAACAATTTTACCCGAGGACAGCGGGTAAACCCCATTCTGACGGGTACCCCTATCTACCACCATATTTTACTATGCTACCGAGGGTTGTATTACCTTTCAGTCACGGATTAGTTTACCCCCGTACAACGGCTGTACCCAAATGAACTACTCTCCCATGTCGAGTTGACTCTTCATGCGAACCCTCGAACCGAGAGTTACTCTTCGCACTCCAACCCGCGTAAGCGGTGTTACTCGTTCTTGAAGGATATAATTTCCCTCGCAGTCAGCGGGTTAATCCGGAGCTGGTGGGTACCCCTATCTACCACCATTTTTGCCTATGCTACCGAGGGTAGTATTACCCCGCATGGAGTATTATTTTACCCTCATACATCGAGTTTACGCGAACTACCTGCGCAGTGCGGATATATTTTTCCTCCCAGGATTCCTTCGTTGCACAATGAAAAGAAAACAGTTTTGTCATCATGTATTAACCGTTACGAGCGACAGTTACACTGGGCCACGGTCACAACGCTTCACCGCTAACGCTAAACCGCTCACTAGGCGGAGAGGCTTCTTGAGATGAGCATCATGGCCCATGATATGGGTAGCAAAGCACATATTTAACGCTGTTCGCGACAAAAACTAGCGCGGCGCACACACTCACTCACACACTCACTCACTCCAGTGGCGGCGGATTTGATTTTGATATGGGGGGGCAAGACTTCGATCAATTCAGTTCAGGCACGTAGCCAGGATTTTGTTCAGGGAGGGCACACTACCTTTTCACCTGCCGAGAGAGGGGGGAGGGGGTGTTGTCGGGAATATTTCAAACTCGATTCTTTCCATGCAACGCCCATAGACGTAATGTTAAAGCTTGACGGAATCCATTTTTATCTAGTGTAAAGTGGATCACTCAGAGGGGGGGGGGGCATGGCCCCCGTGGTCTACGTCCCTGATTCGGTTCACGTAGTCATATAACTTAAACACATAGGTTGAGGATTTGAAGGAAAATTAAAGGTGATGATGATATATCGTGATTTAGAGTGGCCATCTATCAGGGTTGCCAGAGCCCGGAAATTAAGTTAGGGTAACATACAATTGCAATGTAATAGCTACCAGAAAACAAGACCCGTTTTCAGTAGCCAAATATTGATGTTTCAAAATTCAAGCCGTTCCTTGTTCGTGTTCGGCACATCAAGGGCGGATCCAGCCGGCCGTTTTTTTTTTTCTTTTGGGGGGGGGGGGGGGGCAACCAGTTTGAGCGGATCTTGCCTAGGTACCCTCAATTTAGAAAATCTCCCCGGATTTGGGCCACTTTATTTTGCAACCACAGGATTTCTAATGATTTTTTAAAGCTTTTCGACCTTTTGGGATATCGAAAAAGGTGTACCTATGTTTTCTTTCCCGACTGCAAGGCAAAAAAAAACATGACAAATGCGCGCTGAATCAATCCGGCTTTGCTGAAGAGTAAGGACGGATCCATCCGTTCGTCTTCGGGACCACCTACTTTTTGCTACAGGGTTCGACGACCGTTGAAGAAAAAAAATAAGAGGATCTTATATTTGAACATTATTTTGCGGTCAAGGAAACAAATGTTAGTGGAAAGAAGCTAGCTACCAATACCATACTAGCTACCATAGAAATTTAAAACAGAACTTGGAGCATCAAATACATGGCAGTTTTCTTCAGAATTTCCAGCTCCGAATCTCGGATAGTAAGCCGAGGGGATGGTCCGACCGGAAAAATGAATACGCATTTCGCTGCACAAATGTGTGTCACAAGAGCTAAAGGCGAGGACGTCAAACATGATCAAACCAGTCGCACTTCCGACATTCAAAACAATAATACAGATGACCCGATCATGGCGTCAAATTCAATATGCATTTCAAGAAACTTTAGCTACCCATCTATGCACCGCATACGGATCAACTTCCGTTGCCAGGTTCTTGAAAAAGTATGTCCTTGCTCCCGGACCTCGAGGCCATTTGCGCATCTCGGCGGGTCCATAGATACGACACACGCAGACGAAGTAACCGGTACCTACTAAGGTGAAGGCTGCATTTCTCATATTACTGCCATACAGTCTATGGCAGAAGCCTGCGGCAGCCAGCCAGGCAGCGGCAACCTGAAATAATCTAGCTGGCGACTTCCCGATCGCGCAAAGAAGTCAACGACTTCGCTGACAGATGACATTAGAATGTCATCCGTATAGGTCAGACCTATAGGTCTCGCAGTGGGCTTCGCACATGATCAGTGCCTCCATCCGGAGCTCGGTCATTGTCGCTCGGAGAGAGGATAGTCTTCTCCACCTTAATGAACACCCTCTCCGCCGCCGTCATTGGAACCGGAAGGACGGGAAGGACCTACAGGAAAAAGGATGGATTTGGACCGATTGTTCTATTGTAGACTTGCTTGACCGAAATGGTGCTGGATAAAAATAATGAAATAAGGACACCTGTAAACGTGATAATTGTTAAACTTATAAATTACCCCTCGCCATATTGGGGGTTCTTTGTCATTTTGCCCCCCCCCCCCACCTGATGTGTTTCGAGAATAGCGAGAAAAAAACAGTGGCGCGCAGCGCCGCCAAAAATCGGCAAAAAATCCAAAATTTGGCCAAATTTGCCCAGTACTGTTCTAAAAACGCAAATATATCATGTATTAGACTTCACGTTTTTTGTTTGTTTGTGGGGGGGGGGGGGGAATACATAGTTTGGCCCCCCTTGAACGGTCTTGGGGGAGGCATGGCCGTTGCCCCCCCCCCCCTGGATCCGCCCCTGCGGCGCATATAGACGTGGAGTGAAAATTATGTTTTATCAATTAGCTTCAGCTGTAATGATTGAATCATATTTCTGACACTGGTACATCATATAATAGTTTTATAACATGCTATATTACTACATACTATATTACTAATATTGTTTAAACTTGCGTTGCGTCAATTTTGCCTCAAGGACAAGCTACCATATTTTACTGCCATATGAAGTATATATATTTTTTTTTTACTTTTGCAATGCTCATCATTTTTACCATATATGGTAAATGTCATTTTCGACTACGGAAGATGGGGCAAAAATATAGTTTTGCCCCGCTTGATTTTGCCAGCGGGGGCGGCTGCCCCGCCCCCTCCCTCCCCCCCTCCCCCCCCCCCGAATCCGCCGCCCCTGACTCACTCACTCACTCACACACTGCACACACCCACACCCACACGCGCACACACTACGACAACGCACAGAGAGGGTCTACAACACGACCAGATTAACAGGCATGCTCCGAAACTACTGGAACTGGACCGATCTGAGTGATTTTTCACCATTCGATTGCGAGTGGTCTGAAACGGTGCCGTTTTGAGTTTTATACAGTTTGGTCCACCCTAAATGTACCAAATTGGACCAAAACTTTTTAGTGCAAATTTGCCAACGAGCCCATGCTCCGAAACTACGGGACCGATCTAGGCAATTTGTTCACCATTCGATCTAACGTGGTACACAACGGTGCCGTTTCGAGTTGTATACAGTTTGAGTTTTATACCACTTATAGTGGACAAAATTGAAGAAAAAAAACACCAAAAACCGTTGCCGACGAGCCCATGCTCCGAAACTATGGAACCGATCTGGGCGATTTATTCACTATTCGATCCAGCGTGGTAAAAAACCGGTGCCATTTTTGGTTTTATACAGATTGGTCCACTCTAGGTGTACCAAATTGGACCAAGCCCACCAAAACCCGTTGCCGATGAGCCCATGCTCCGAAACTATGGGGCCAGTGGTGGAACTTTATTAGATCGGATGGGGGTGGGGGGTGGGGCAACGACCCAGGGTCCCTTCAGATCGTCTAGGGGCCCCTCCGACCTTTTCAACGCCCTTCTGACCTGTTCTGAGACTCATCTGGGATCAGCGAAAAGACATGATGTTGAGTGGGTGATATATATTAAATACAAAGAGGGCTTACTCTACAAGAAAAATTAAAATCGGAGCTTGCGGGCATATTGTACTAACATCGTAGCTTGCGGGCATCTTCGTTAGTGTTTAAGAGGCATTCGGTAACATGTCATTGCTCGTCTTAAAGGGAATAGGTCACCTTGAAAATTGTCTTGAAGTTCACCCATTAGGTGCATCTTGAGCTCAAAACTATGAATATGACTTTGGTTTGGACAACTGATGGATATATGTGGAGAAAGAAGTAAGTTTCTCTTTCTATTTCACGAGAAATCGTACGATAGCAGCTGGCGTTCTGGCTCCGCCCCTCTCCGCCTGACGCCAAGTACAGTCTCTGACAAGGGGCCGCCGCGCCGCCCGGGCGGCTGAGCGGATATTAACGAGGCGTTGTGACCAGAGACTACGTGCCAGAGAGTTTACCTGTCTCCGGCGGCGCGACGGCGAGCGTTCATTCCCCGATCGTGGCCCGGAACAGCGGGATTGAAATCGGGCCCACTAGTCCTGTGAAAATTACTTACCGTAGAGAGGTAATGCTTTCACCACAAACCATTTTTAGATCTGCTCTACAAATCTGCTATCTCAGTCCAAAACCCCATGTTAAAGGTGAACTATTCCCTTTAAAGACGAGCAATGACCTATTACCGAATGCTTCTTAATCGCTAACGAAGGGTGTTACAATATACCCGAAAGCTCCGATTTTTCTTATTGTGAAGTAAGCCAGCTCTTTGTAATTAATCTTCATCTGGGAGCTCTACGTGCTGTGGACCCTTCCGGTCTCACCAGGGACTGCTCTGACCTTCCAAGACGCCCCTCTTATGTGTCAAGGGCCCCATTCGGCCTGTTCAGAGGTCTTTCCGACCTGGCCAGGGACTGAACTGGCTGCTTTGTCACCCTGTGGACATGCTCAAGGGCCCCTCCGACCTGCCCAGGGTCGGAGGGGCCCCTTCAGTCTGGCTAGGAACTCATCCAGCATGTTCAAGGGCCCTTCCAACCAGCCCAGGGACCGTTTCGGTCTAGCTAGGGACCGCTTTGACTTGCCGAACAAGGACTCCTCATGCCGATTAAGGGTCCCTAAAGCTGACCGAGATTCACTCAAGCCAACTGAGGGCCCCCTCAAGTCGACCGAGGGCCCCCTTAGACCGACCGAGTTACCCTCCAGGCCGACCGAGGGCTCCCTCAGGCCGACCCCCTCAAACCGACTGAGGCCCTCAGGCCGACTGAGGACCCTCAGGCCGACAAAGGGACCATCAGGCCGACAAAGAGCCCCTCGGGCCAACAAAAGCTCCTCAGGCTGCCCAAGCCGGCCGAGGTTCTCTCAAGCCGATCGAGGACCCTAAAGTCGACCGAGGGCCCCTTAGGCCGACCGAGTTCCCATCCAGGCGAACCGAGGCCCCCTTCAGGGCGACAGAGGCCCCTCAGGCCGACAAAGGAGCCCGGGGGCCGACCAGGCCGACTGAGGCCCCCTCAGGTCGAACAATTGCTATTCAGGCCGACTGGGACCCCTCAGGCAGACGAATACTCCCTCAAGTCGACGGAGTGCCCCCTCAGGCCGACCGAGCTCCCCTCCAGACCCAACGAGGCCCGCTCAGGCTGACCAGGGGCTCCTCAGGTCAGCAAAGAACTCCCTCAGGCCGACCTCGGTTAACCTCCTGGAGGGGTCTTGGCCCCCTAGGGCCCCCTGGCCACGATGGACCGATACCCTTTGATGGCTCGATCCCCTCGATGTTCCTCCGTATCAAAGGTATTCTTTTAGTACGGATGTTGGATATTTAGGATATTGCAATACCAGGGAGCCAAAAAGGCTGCATTAACTATCAGCCAGGCAAACCCAATTTACAACTAATTCCATTGAACACCATGTAAATAGAGTACCCCGATGGCTAACTGTTTAATGTTCATGCTCTCTCTCCGCTATTTGCTAACCTGAACGCTTGAACCTTGTATCTACGTACTTGTTGTCAGAAGACAATCCTTGCTGCCAACGTATACATTATATCATAATCGAAAAAGCAGTCGCAGATGAAATCACAATGCTCATATACTTCTAAGATGGAATCACATATTGATGTAATGCAATACGAAACATTCAAAACAGAACAATCCGTACGAGTAGCCCTTGCAATTTTGGAAGGGCACAACTTTTGGAAAACATTGTGTGTGTATGGGGGGGGGTGTGTATGGGTCCGATCCGGACGATTTGTTCACCATTCGATCCGGCGTGATCCAAAACGGAGCCGTTTTGGGTTTTATACAGATTGGTCTACTCTAATTAGGCCAAATTGAACCAATACCACCCAAAACTGTTGTAGACGAGCCCATGCTCCGAAACTATGGGACCGATCTGGGTCATTTCTTCACCATTCGATCCGGCGTGGTCCAAAACGGTGCCATTTTGGGTTTTATGAAGATTGGTTTACTCTAAGTGTTCCAATTTGGACCAAACCCACCAATAACCGTTGCTGACGAGCCCATGCTTCGAAACTATGTGACCGATCTGGGCGATTTCTGCACCATTCGATCCGGCGTGGTCCACAACGGAGCCGTTTTGGGTTTTATACAGATTGATCTACTCTAATTAGGAAAATTGAACCAAAACCACCCAAAACCGTTGACGACGAGCCCATGCTCCGAAACTATGGGACCGATCCGGGCCATTTCTTCACCATTCGATCCGGCGTGGTCCAAAATGGCGCCGTTTTGGGTTTTATACAGATTGGTTCACTCTAAGTGTACCAATTTGAACCAAACCCACCAATAACCGTTGCCGACGAGCCCATGCTTCGAAACTATGGGACCGATCTGGGCTATTTCTCCACCATTCGATCCAGCGTGGTCCACAACGGTGTCGTTCTGAGTTTGATCCATTTTGGTCCAATTTAAGTGAACCAAATTGGACCAAACCCACCAAAAACGGGTTTGGGTGGTTTTGGTCCAATTTGGTCCACTTAGAGCATGGGCTCGTGGATTAATCTGTATACAACCCCAAACAGCACCGTCTTGGACCACGCCGGATCGAATAGTGAAGAAATCGTCGAGATTGGTCCCATAGTTTCGGAGCATGGGCTCGTCGGCAACGGTTTTTGGTGGTTTTTGGCCCAATTTGGTCCACTTAGAATGGACTAATTTGTATAAAACCCAAAATGGCACCGTTTTGGACCACGACGGATCGATTGGTGAAGAAATCACCCAGATCGGTTCCATAGTTTCGAAGCATGGGCTCGTCGGCAAAGTTGCACTAAAAGTTGTAGTTCAATTTGGTAAATATAGAGTGGACCAAACTGTATAAAAATAAAAACGGCATCGTCAAATGGTTTTTAAAAAAATCACTCAGATCGGTCCAGTAGTTTCGGAGCATGGGCTCGTCTGCTAATCTGGTCTTTTGTATTCCCTCCCCGACGCACACCAATATGACGCAGACGATCAAGATAATACGTAAATACAAACTGTTTTTGCACAAACACGGCACGAAATTAGGATTGCGCCTGAAATAAGCCCTTCATAACAACAATCTTACCAATGTAGAACAGTTTCAGCCCTTATTTCACTGAGTCGGCGGCGCGAAGTACGGAGCACCGGACGCACATGACACTGAAAAATGGCGCCGGCCGCCAACTGCATCAAACACTCCAACGGAATGCGAAACTGGGCATGCTAGACCAATCACGCTGCGACTGACAGTCTATGCGCAGCCTAGACCAATCAGGCTGCGACTAACAGCCTTGACTATAAGTACTCTGCAGCCGAGACCAATCAAAACACACACACGCGCGCCGATTCGCCGCCGCCTCCGACTCTGACGCGGACAAAGCCATAGGCGGGCCGCTCAGCGTCCCACCGCAACAGCTGAAGACAAAATACCCGCCTGTGCAGAGTTATAAGCACGGTGCAAAAGATGGAATACCCGCCGGTATAGTGTCATGATTTGTCTTGTCCGCGTGCACCGGATATATGGTCCTGATCCTAAGGGTAGTTGTTACTCCCTGACCACGAGTCAGTTTAAGTACCCGATGACCACGGTTTAAACTTCCGAGCTCAGAGTGTATGCAGACTTCGAAATGCGGATAGCATGATTTTTTTTTGTGAGTAAGCATGCCTGGTAGTCAGAATACCCGAAAGCCCCAACTCGAACGTGAGGGGTGAATACGCATGACTCACTCGCTGTGCTTGGATAAACTCGGCAACGTCGGGTCAAATTGTTTTCAGTGCAGAATGGAATTTGCTTGCAGAGTACTTCTATTCTTAGTGTAAGCAAATTGATATTCCGAGGGTAAGTTACTTGCTTCTAGTTCTTTATCAATTCTCTTTACTATTATTTTTTCAAAGACATTGCAAAGTGTAGACAGCACTGATATATCCCTATAACTGTCTGTAAGCGTGGGATCACATCCATGACCTTTGTAGACTGGCGTGATAAGTCCAGCTTTGAAGTTTTCTGGGATAGTGGCATTATCAAATATGTCTTGTAGACATTTTGCTATTTTTCTACTGGCTACACCTTGCATCTCGATGACATGTTCTGAAGTGACTTCATCAACCCCTGGTGCCTTTCTATTCTTCAGTGTCTTGATCGCATCATCAACTTCACTCTTAGATATTATTGTTTCTTCTGGAAGTGAATCATAGTTTTCTTCAGACAGCGCAGGTTGTTTGGACAACGAAAACTCCAGCTTTTAGTGCGAGCCCGCATTTCATAATGCGATTTGTAGTCGTGGAGAGTTAGGTTGTTTTGGTTTAATAGGATGTTTTCAGGTTTTGTTGGTAAAAAACGCGTTTTAGATCTGTTAAACGATGCCTCGACTGAAGGGTGTAGGATACTAGACTATAGACTATAGATACTATAGATGAGGTGCGGTCAAGCACACTGTTCGTACAGTGGTGTTCAATGTCCTGGTCAAGAAGTGAAGATTTTGGGATGTATGGATAACTTTCTCCAGCAGGTGATTTGCTGGCCTGTGTAGCGAGTAGCGACCTTTCCATTGCTTACCTTTGTTGCAATATTGATGTGATGCTGGAAATTTGTCATTTTTATGGTCATATTGCTAAAGATATCAGTCACAAGATAGGAATATTGTTAATATCTGGCAGACTTGACCAAAAAGGGACAAAGGGCCCCATTGCTCACCCACCAAAAATGTCTTGGATCCCCCCCCCCCCCCCAGACTATCTTGTAGATACAGCTTATATGTCTACAGGATGATCTGGGGGTGACAGCCCCCTATAAGGCCGCAGCGAGCGAATGTGAGTGGAGCGTTCTAAACGTGGGTCCCTGCTTCCATAATTGTTGTAAAGGTTAGGTCAGGTTTGATTATGTTATTTTGGTGACATAGCTTGGGTATTACTGTTTCACTTTTTAGTCTGTCATAATAATATTGTCAGCTGATTACTCAACTTCTATTAGGGACCTCAATAACACTGTCAACTGGGGAGGTGTGCTACTGAAGTTTCACCTACTTGACAATAAAACACCATGAGAAAACCTTAATTATGCCTTATGTTATGTCAACAAAACAGGCTGACAGTTGTCCTATGTGTGTGATGCTGACTACTGACATTGCTGGCATTTTTAGGAGTGAATTTATCATTCCACTTACCATTTATGAATTGTGATATTGATTCTGACAAAAATATTGAACTAAAAATGCATGATTTCAACGAAAACTACTTTCATATTCAAAACAAATCAATATTGTGCCATTTTTGACATATCTTTTCACTCTCATTGTCTTTTTGGGTTCAATGTTTCCACTCTCGACACACCAGCACAAATGTAACTTTGGTTTGGGAGTCGGGACACTGTGTATGACTGCGTTTGTGTGCTCACTTTGCTTTCTTCAATTGCCTGGATAATGGCATAATCTGACACCTGATTTCGGTTACATGTCGGGGCTCCAGCACATGTCTGCATTTGTTAGTGGTTTCCTGTTTGTGTCATATGTATTTTATGTCATTGTGGGCACAAGTTTCTTAGGTAAACTCTGCCAATTTAGAACTGGTGGCTGTGTGACCGTTATATTATCTGCCTTTCGAGTTCCCACCATGCCATGACATTATTGTGGTCAGTGTACCAAAATTCCATTTTTGCTTAGGTGTCGGAGTGGACAATTTTAACCAAAAAGACCATGGTCCACGATAGTGGAAAATTAAATGATACAATATTTATTTCTGTTTTGAATCTGAAAGCAGTAGTTTTTCTTGAAGTCATGTACTGTTAGTCAATATTTATGTCAGAATCATATCACAATTCATAATTTGGGAGTGGAAAATTCACTCCTAAATTGGGGAAGGAGAGTTAATTTTTTTTTCATATTTGGGTGTCATTTCCCACCCAAAACGACACATTGTGGGACACTGATTGTGGTATGATATTTACATACACAGAGCACCGCCAGTTCCAAGTGATTCGTTGTGAAATAAAGTCAAGTTATTTCTCACTGTTGTTCTGTGTCGTATGAAACAAAATGACATTGCAAATGGAAACAAGTTGGATGCACATAGGTACTCTGGAAATTGATGTAGCAGATACAGCTGGTACATTCTTAGAATGTAGCAGATTCAACATTTTCCCACCCCTGATACTATGTTCACAGTAAATACCTATAATACTATTAACATTAATCTATACGATTACTAGCCGTAGCCATGTACCTAATTGTCAGAATATACAGCTCACTGAAAAAATAAACACAATTTCAATCAACAAGGATTTCCTACCTCAACCTGCGTGGCGTGATGGTCTGCAGATTGCTATTCACAGATCACAACTGTCAACAAGGCGGTTACTTGTTAAATATATTGTTAAAGTTACTGATACTGGTCAATGGTGATGGTGACAAATGACGATCACATCTCACGTGAACAAATGTATCAACACATTTTTTTTAAAATTATAATTATAAATGATGCACATTCACCTATGTTTGCATTCCGCCGCAGCCATATCACGGATGTGTCTTCGTCATACTTCAGTTGACTATCATTGCATAATTTATGTCATGGGCTCTTAGCCAATGGGAAGACATTTTAATTGTTCGCCTCAACCCAGTCATGTTAACATTTAATTTCTACATATAGTTCTGTATAATTGTGCAAGAATATATATATATATATATATATATATATATATATATATATATATATATATATATATATATATATATATATATATATATATATATATATATATATATGAGATGCAGAAAAATATTATTTTTGGTCACGGCTCCGGTCACGGCGGCTGACCTAGTTCAGAGGTCGCTGCATGCTAGCAGCCACGTCAATTTGAGTCCCAGCAAGATTCATAAATAAGCCACTGAAAGAATTTCAAAGTATCAAAGTAATCAAGCATCAAAGATGGCATTTTAAACACTAGGAAATGGACAAAACAAGTTGGTAAAATCTAGTCGATGTTAATGACAAGCCATCACGCTGCACAGAAGATATCTACCAAATTTGCCGGAACAACCTTTTGAAATACCGGTATAGGCATATACAAACAGAAAATCCATCTCACTTGCAGGCCATCAAAGCAAGTTTCAGAGCAGACAAGAATAATAATACAATACAATTAAAGAATAATGTCACGCATGACCTCTGGCCTATAAATTTCCAGTGAGCCACAGCTATACCAACATAAATTCGTGTCAACTGTCATCTCACCTGATTGTAGCCAACCACATATTATAATAACGAAATCTCTCACCACCAAAATAGTAAGTATATAACATAAAGGCCAACTTGAACTACGAGAATCGGTGGCACAGAATATATGACCTTGGCAATGAGGAGATTGTTGTTGTTGCCAGCCCCCACCAGTAACAGTTGGCAGCACTCGGGCGTTTGGGCGTTAAAAACCTACTACACCATAGAGTTCCCATGTTAAATCGATGATTTTCAGACGAGGCAGGCTCGTAACCTATGGTACATATTTTAAACCGGACTTCTGGACAGATACTTACAAGCTTTAGCTACAACGTTTTTATTTATCATTTTTCGATATTCCGGGCGTAACAAGGTGAAATGGGCTTAGGGGTTAAACAATATCGGAACGACCGCTGACGGCTTCCAAATCCTACTACAGTACTGAAATATACACTACTTCGACTACTACTTCGTAGTATAATTTAATATGATCGCTTCCAAATGCTACTACATATACTGCAAATACACTACTTTGACTACTACTTCGTATATTTGCTGGCGTTTAATTCAATAAATAAAGATATAATCTATGGAAATAGAGTTATTGATAGCAAACAATACGTTTAATTTATAATAGCCAAAACAATTACGATACAAATTATATCTTGTCTAATTCAGTTGGGCGTTACATTCCTTACTGCTCTACCCGTTGTTCTATTACCCTGGTTGCTGCTGGTGTAGGACGCGTAGGCCAAACACACCACGCGTAACGGCAGCTGTGGCGCGCCATCAACTACGGCGCGCTTTTATTTTTGTTTCGACGTCAAAAGGAAACAATTGTATTATTCATCAGCTATTTGCACCAGGGTAGTAAAACAACGGGTGGAACAGTAAGGAATGTAATGTAACGCCCAAATGTATTAGACAAGATATAATTGTTCTGGTAATTGTTTTGTCTATTATAAATTAAAGGTATTGTTTGCTATCAATAACTTTTATTTCCATAAATTATAATTCCAGCACATATACGAAGTAGTAGTCGAAGTAGTGTATATTTCAGTACCTGTAGTAGCATTTGGAAGCGGTCATATTGAATTCAATACACGAAGTAGTAGTCGAAGTAGTGTATATTTCAGTACCTGTAGTAGCATTTGGAAGCGGTCAGCCGCCGTTCCGACATTGGTTAACGCCCAATGCCATTTTACCCTTTTACGCCTAGAATATCGAAAAATGGTAAATGGAAACGTTGTATCCAAGGCTTGCAGCTATCTGGTGCAGACTCCAGAAGTCGAATTTAACATATGTTCCATAGGTTACGAGCCAGCTTCGTCTGCAAATAATCGATTTAACATGGGAACCCTATGGGTTTGTAACGCCCAAACGCCCGAGTGCTGCCAACCAGGGGGTTTTCACTTTGCACAGCGCCATTTGTGACGTATCAGAGACGTGAAATATAATTGGTAAATTATTTGTGCTAGGATAAATTATTACATAACAATAATCCTTAGCTTGGCTTCGGGGGTATTTGGAATTTGGATGAATTTAATCATGTCACCATGTCTTGATTTGCTTGAATCATCATCTGAGGCATATATTGAGGCTACTGGAAATTTGGAATCCTGTTTCCATTTAATGATCCATTAACATGCAACATGTAAGTGTGCAAGTTGGTTTTGTTGTGAGTTGAGACTGAGATTTAAGAGGAAGGTATCTCCGGAACACTTGCTCTGTCTAGGTAATAGATACCTAAGTAGTTAAGTTGTAGGTAGTTTTAGTGAAGTAAGTAAGCTTAGTGGCTTGGTGTTTGTTTTCTTCCATAACCTTTTCTTGTTGGTGTCTTGAAGCCACCAACAAAAAAAGTGTATATGTGATACAAAGCTACTGGCTTTGTGTCAGCTATAAATTAGTGATGTTTAAGTTGGTTACTTCATGAAAACCTAGTGATATGAGTGTCGCCTATCCTATACCCAAGTTATGCGACCAACATTGAATAATTTATAGGTGATACAAAGTATCAATCTTTAGTCAGTCAGTCAATCTTTAGTGCTGACTGACATAGTGACTCAGAAATAGAATTGCAAACCAAATGAACAGCTGGAACAATTGTTTCAATCAAAATGTTTGGACTTTGGAACATGCGCCTGATGTAGTCTTTAGTATGACAAGGTCACAGCTTTATCTCATAAATTATGTATTGGTAATTAATGTTGGTATGATTTATAAGCTGTACATTATTTTTACATATTCAATTTTGAAGCTGCTTCAGCTTTTAACTTTCTTTTTATATTTATTTGAATGTTTTGTTTGTACAGCTGCCATTTATTAATATATCCAGGATCTGCTGGATCCCACGGGGTCTTTTGTTGGTCTAGATCCATGATCCCAGTGGATCCCACGGCAAAATACAATGGGACAAATGGGAAAATGCAAGGGATCTGTGATCCCTTGGATCCCACGGCTGAAATATAAGGTTTGATCCATGATCTTGTTGATCCCACGGCACAAATATAAGATTGAATCTATGATCTCAATAGATCCAACGGCAAAACTGAAAGGGTGGATCTATAATCTCAGTGGATCCCGGATCCAGATCACTGGGATCAGATCCCGGGATCCATTTTTGGGATCCATGCACATGTCTGATATTAAGCTATTGTGAGCCACGATTGAACTGCCTTGCCCACCATTGCGCCGGCCGCCGCTTCACGATTGCTTCGATAGTTTATAGACAATGGCATGCCTACTGGCCTACATACATCTATTTTTTTCGTTTATGTGAAAACACAAAATGAGAAGGAAAGTTGTTTGATTCAGGTAACACATGTGTGGCATGACATGTGAACACCTGGGTGACATTTGTGGCGCAAAATGTTCATGTATTTGGTGCAACATCACATTGGGTAATGTGAAGCATGTATGTATGAAGTAGAATCGAGAGCATTTCACTGGTTTATGTTCATTTTCAGAAACCGTTTAATACAACGTGTTGAGAGTACCGCACAGACTTTTCGGAGGTTCAGCCGCGGCTATAGTTTCGAGGTCTGCACTTGAAGGAGGGATGGAGCTGGAGGATGCTGCAGTACTGCTTCAGCTGGACAGCCTGCACATCTGCTTGGCCTAGCAGCCAGCCGAGATTCGACCTCAGCTGGGTTGAGCACTTCGGACGACCACTGCTCTGACCGCCTCGCCTTGGGTGGCCGCTGCTGCTCTCGTCACTGGTGGGACAGCTGCTTCAAGGTTGCAGAAAGCAGAGAGTCGTTTCCCGAGTGACTTTCTGGCAAATGAGTTGAGTCAGGAAGCAGACTGATGGCAGACTTCATGTGATAGTGTATCAGTGAATATTTATTGTTGCAACCTCAGTGACTGTGTTGCTACCTTAATTGCCCGATCAGTGATAATATTTGTTTTTCTCTGATTGCCCTGGCTTGATGTTGAGTTTCCAAGAGGGGTTGTTGGTTCATCTCTCAGTTGGCACTTTCCTGATGTTGATGGGTTGTCTCTGAGAGGGGTTGTTGGGTTGTTGGTTCAGTTCTCATCTGACGCCTTCTTGAGGGTGATGGGTTGTCTCTGAGAAGGGTTGTTGGCTCAGTTATCAGCAATCGCCCTCTTTACCTTCTCCGGCTGATTCGTATGTATGCAGTGTAATGGATCTGGAATCATTGAAGGTGCCAATTCTGAAGTCACAGCTCCTTGCTAGGAGCCTGGATGTGAGAGGCAGTAAATCCACTCTTGTTGTTCGGCTTAGGGATTCATTCATTGCTGAAGGTGTAGACTCGCAGTTGTTGGTGAAAAAGTTAATGGAACCTGACATCAACTTTGATACGTGTTCCAGAAGAGCTTCAGGCCCTGTCAGAGCAGCAGAAATTCTGTGTGAAGGACAGCAAGCAGGGTCAATCACCTCCAACCCCTTGCAAGCAGGCAACTCCAGCTTCTGATCCTCCCCAGTCAGACACCATGCAGTTCGACCTGGTGAAAAAGCTGTTCACAGCTAGTCTGTAGTCTGTTGCCGAGACCTGAGGTCCCTGTTTTATCTGGTGACGTCACGCTGTTTCACCAGTTCCTGAGAGCCTTTGACAACAGAGTGGATAGCATTGTGACAAATGAAGAGGACACACTGTATTATTTAGAACAGTTTACCGCCAGTACTCCGAGGGATATTGTCAGAGGATGTTTGTTCATGCCTTCAGGTGGCTACCAGGAGGCAAGGAAGCTGTTGCAGAAGCGATATGGTAGTCCTGGAAAGGTGGCGGATTCCTTCATTGACAGGTTGATGGGCTGGCCCACAGTGAAGGCTGATGACATAGCAGCACTCGATCGCCTGGCAGTGGAGCTAAGAACCTGCAACAATGCAGTGGGAAGCCTGATGTGCGGAGCACACGAGTTGGATCATCCGAAGACTCTACGGAAGCTTCTTGAGAAGTTGACCTTCTCACTCCAAGAACAGTGGAGAAGGAAAGCAGACGGTATTGCAGAGAGGGAAGGGAGGTCGGCAACTTTCTCGGACTTAGTGGGTTTCATTGAAGTCGAGGCGAGGATCGCGTCCAATGCTGCCTTCGGTCGGCAAATGTTTACAAAGAAGAGCTCAAGCCCAAGGGGAGAAGTGAAGGCAAAATGCAACCGTATCAAAACAGCTCAACAGCAGACATGTCTGTTCTGTGGAAAAGGTCATCAAACTGACATGTGCGAAAAGCTGAGACTAAAGCCTCCACGAACAAAAACAACTTTTGTCAGAGAAACGGACTTTGTTTTGGATGTCTACACAAGGGACACGTGACCAAGTTTTGCAATGGAAGAAGGACGTGTAGCGTATGCAAGAGGAAACATCCGACATCACTTGACAACGACTGGCAGCAGAATCACAAGTCAGGTCTTGTGTCTGCTGAAAACGACGGAGAACATGCCGGCACTGCTCAAGAACAGACGAAAATGAAAAGAGCCTTGGAGTCGATCTGGCCAGGATGTGTGCTGGGATGAGGGTCAAAACGCCCTCTATCATTATGTCCATTTTGCCAGTCAGGGTGTGGTCTCAGGAGAACGGAAGGGTGGTAGAGACGTATGCGTTCTTGTATGGAGGTAGTTCGGCTACGTTTTGCTCCCAGTCCCTTCTGAACCAGTTAGGAATCGTTGGTGAGGAAACCAAGATCTCGATGACAACAGCGTCGGTCGAGAACCAGGAAATAGACAGCCACGTGGTGAAGGGGTTGAAGGTAGATGATTTGGAGGGGAACAACACGATTCCACTGCCTCCCACGTTCACTCTCAACGCTATTCCCGTGAAGCACGAAGATATGGCCTCGAGCGAAGAGTGGGTCCAGTGGGTCCACTTGAAGGGGATTGATTTGCCCCACATCGATGCAGAGATTGGTCTCCTGATCGGAAGTGACTGTCCAGAAGCGCTTCAACCCTTAGAGATTAGGAGAAGCCAAGATGGTGGACCTTATGCCCTTCGAACGGATCTGGGATGGGTAGTTCAAGGCCCAAGAAGCAGGTCACTGTTGGATGGAGGACGAGTGAAGGTCAATCGCGTACAGGTTGATGGGCTGACCTTGAACGAGATGCTGATTGATATGTACAACAAAGAGTTTCCAGAAAGAATCAGCACGAGTGAGAAGGGGTACTCTGAAGAGCATCGTCGCTGGCTGACGAAGGTGACGAAGAGTTGCAAGCAACAATCAGACGGACACTATCCAATAGCGATGCCGTTTCGACAAGATGACCCAGCAATGCCGAACAATCTGTGCGTACAGAGGAGACTTGCAGGTCTAAAGAACAGGCTCGAGAAGGACCGGAAGTTCGCCGAGGACTATTACAAGTTCATGGAAGACATGATCCAGAAGGGACACGCCGAGAAAGTTCCTGCAGAGCTCCTGAAGAGAAGCGACGGGAAGTCTGGTACATACCGCATCACGGTGTCTACCATCCGCTCAAACCAGAGAAGATTCCTGAATTTTTTGATTGCGCGGCAAAGTACCGAGACATTTCACTGAACAGCGTCCTGCTGCAAGGGTCAGATCTCACAAACTCGTTGACAGATGTCTTGATAAGGTTCAGAGATGTGCGTTCATGGCCGACGTGGAAGCAATGTTCTACCAGGTAGCTGTTCCCAAAGACGATAGGGACTTCATGAGGTTCCTGTGGTGGACTGGTAGCGACACGTCTCGGCTCCCGGAGGAGTACAGAATGAAGGTGCACTGTTTTGGAGCAAACTCATCCCCAAGCTGCGCAAATGTCGCCTTGCGCAAGTGTGCCGATGACAACGACGATCACTACGATCCTGCTGTGACGAAGGCTGTGAAGAGAAACTTCTATGTAGACGACTGTCTTGTTTCGGTGGAGACGCCAGAAGATGCTGTGAAGATGGCCAAGGAGTTGAAGAACGTGTGCAAACTGGGTGGCTTCAAGCTCACGAAGTTTGTTGGCAACAACGGGAAGCTGCTGATGTCCCTGCCGAAAGAAGAGCGCGGGAAGCTTGTCACTGAGCTGGACTTGAGCATCAACTCGCTTCTCATGGAAAGAGCACTGGGCGTGTGCTGGTCAGTGGAAGATGACGCACTCAGCCTCCGGGTTGCTGCAAAGGACGCGCCAGCTACAAGAAGAGGCATTATCTCGAGCATCGCATCCATGTACGATCTTTTGGGGATTGTATCGCCGTTTGTCCTCAGAGGTCGCCTGATTCTGCAAGAGCTGACGAGGCTTCAGATAGACTGGGACGAGGAAATCCCTCTGCAGCAGAGGAACCAGTGGGAGGCATGGCTAGCCGACCTGCCAGGACTGGCATTCGTGGCGCTTCCGAGGTGCTATAGGCCGAGGAGTTTCGGTGACGTAGTCTCGGCACAACTCCATCACTTCTCGGATGCCAGCCAGAAGGGGTACGGCACAGTCTCGTACCTGAGTCTCACGAATTCAAGAGGTGAAGTTCATTGTGCATTCGTGTTCGGGAAGGCTCGTGTAGCTCCGTTGAAGGCTATTACGATTCCACGATTGGAGTTGGCTGCCGCTACCATGGCCGTTCGAATCAACACGATGCTTGAGAAGGCGTTGGAAATGCCCATCCAGGACGTTGTTTACTGGACAGACAGCACCACAGTACTGAGATACATCAGGAACGAGCATACCAGGTACCACACGTTCGTGGCGAACCGTTTGGCAGTGATTCGGGACGGATCGAAGTCATGTCAGTGGAGATACGTCGGCACCAGGCATAACCCTGCTGACGACGCGACCAGAGGAGACCAAAGCAAGCACTGGTTGGACGGACCTGATTTTCTGAGACTGAAGGAAGAGCATTGGCCGCTGATGCCTGCAGCCATGGTCACTGAAGAAGACGACCCGGAAGTGAAGAAAGATGTGAAAGTCGCTGCAGCCGTCATCATGGAAGAAAACCCGACCGAAAAACTGATACGGTACTACTCAAGTTGATATCGCCTCAAGAGAGCAGTGGCATGGATCAGACGCGTGATACAGACCCTTCAAGCTCGCAACTCGGGGAGGAGAGATGCTTCTTGCAGTGGGCTGATCACAGTGGAAGAACTCTATCAAGCGGAAAAGGCTGTCATCAGAGTTGTGCAGTTGGCTGCGTTTCCAGAAGAGTTGGGTTCGTTGGAGAAGGGATGTCAGGTTAAACAATCCAGTCCTCTGTTCCGGTTGAATCCTCAGGTTCAAGATGGCCTCATTCGTGTCGGTAGACTCGACGCTGCGCCTGTCGACATTCACGCGCGACAGCCCTACTTGCTGCCGGGTAAGGGCCATGTCACTCAGCCCCCCTCCACGAATCGCGGGCTCCCTTTACTATGACGTCACCACGGCGGTCAGAATCCCTTTACCCTATTCTAACACATGTAAATAATGAAGACAATTACGAAGGACTGACGCCAAGAGTATGCCGTTAACGGTATATACAAATACTTCATTGGAAGCGGACGTTCTTGGTTAATTGAGAAATACACCTCAAGAAGCAAAAATCATGGTAAAAAGGGCAAAATTATGCTGTAGCAGTGACCACTGCATGAGGGAGGAAAGGATTGCCTTCAACAAAGGGAAAAATTTCCTTCAATATTACCCAAAATAAAGGAATCTCTTTGAGAATTGTGGTAGAATTCTGCTGCCAGATGCTACCAAATTCAATTCTCGCTTCACTGATGGTATGGCTACTCGACCTATATTAATCCCAGATCATCCATTTATATGTGCTTTTAACTCTAAATAATCTACAGGCAATTATTTTAGACCGGCATAATTGCAGCGCCAGCCAAAGTTTTTACTTTACTACCATAGTTTTGGCCAGTGCATCATCCTGGTATAGTGCGCCATTTTTGTATTACCTTTTTTTAGTATTCAGTGTGAAAAATGCTCTGTTTTGTCGTAGTTTAAGATCAATATGTAGTTTATACATGTGTTGATTTTATATTTTTTACCCGTTATTGGTATAGCTTGAACTATTTTATTACACATTGACATTAGTGCTATTCACAATGTGCTAACATGTAAGCACATTTAGGCCAGTATGGAAAACGTGGCAGGAACATTGACAAAATATTTTGGGCAGCCCAAATCCTGCCCCATTTGGGGCAGGATTTTCTGGTCAAATTTTGCTCCTTGGGCAGCAAATACTGTTGACCAGGGTGGTCGGTCATCTTCACGATCACATTTTATCTAGTGTGAATCAGTAAATTGTTACTTCTGCCCCCAAAAGTCAGAAGCTGCCCAAAATTCCAAAAGCTGCCCCAAAATTTTCCAAAGCTGCCCCAGTTTTGATGTGTTGTGCCAACCCCACCCTGACAAGATCTCGTTGAAACTTGCCATGTTTTCAGACTGGTTATTGATTCAACGTTTTGGAAACAATTGACAATTCAATCATGATTCATTTTTGAATCTGAATTATTCAATCACCGTTCGATTCACAGCTAAAATGTTAACAATTTATTATTTCCGATTCAAAGAATCAAAACAAATATTTTAATTTATTCACGTTTGATTCAACATTTAAATATATGTGGTGAATTTGTCAAATAATAAAAAATGGAAACATACATATCTCATCATTAAAACATTGTTACAGTGATACTATTTCAATATAAATAAATGTAGCCACAGGGACTGCATGTATTTGCACAATTTACGAGTGTACTTGAATTGTTAAGAATCGTTAAGTCTTTTGATTTAATGAGCCCTGATTTGATGCGGGTTTTGATTAAATCACAATTCATGAATCAAAAGATCTGATGGTGAATTCATTATGTTTTGATTCAAGGAATTTTGATTGAACAATTCCAATTGATTCAATCAGTGTTGAATCAATAACCAGTCTGCTGACGTTTTGCATACTGGCATTTAGGCAACTGATTGTGTATTTGCCATTTAACCCAACTTTACATTAGTAGTTTTCCTAGATAAATTTGGATTTTGGACAAATTTTGGATGCATGGATGATGTCAACCTTGGAACTTGGTTGGAACATGGTTTTCATTTTGCTGAAAGCATCAATACCAGCATACATTGTGGAAGGAGGTCTTGGTCTGTTTTCCCGCCTTTACCTAACTTTAGCTTTGTTTTACCATTTAACATCTAGTTTCACAATGATATGTAAGCCAGTTTGTAATCTATGTTATACCTGCTGGGGTAATAGCACTGGACTGGACCAAAAAATTTGCTCTTGGCTTGTGTTCACTATTTACATGCTAAAAAAGTCCAAAATTGTTGAAAGTAAATAAAGGCTTAAAAATAATTTGACTGGACTGGACTTTATGGCCTTTGCATTTCTCTAATCAGTATTTGTGTTTTCTAGGCTGAATGCTGTGCTGGCAGTGAGCAGCTGTCGGCACCGCTTGGTCGGGTGACACTGCCGTCCACAACAGCCACCTCAACTGACAAACTGCGATGCTTCAAGGACATTGTGGATCAAAACAGGTGACAATGCTGGCAAGTTGAAGGGTGGGGAAGGTACTATGATGTGATGCAGTTTGGAGATATTTGTGTGACAAAACTGTAGGGATACATTGATAGATGAATTGATGTATTCAGTGTCAAATTGTCAAATATAATGCTGAGTAGTTTCAAATGTAGTTGTGTGAAGAAGATAGACTCCAGTTATTTATGAATTTGATGTTTTCTTCATAAAAATGTGTGACAACACTCGCTTACAACAGAAGTATTGCACATTTGAGTTCAGACTGATTATTTATTCAACTTTTTAGAATTGATTCTTTCCAATTCAAATAATAATACAAATAATCGATTCACATTAGATTCAACATTTAAATATAAATGTTGAATTTATGTAAAATTAATAAAAATGGAAACATACATATATATGATGACTAAACCATTGTTACAGCAATAATATTTCAGCATACATGAATGTAGACACTGGGACTGCATTGTATGTGCACAATTTATCATGTGCACTTGAATCGTTCAGAATCGTTAAATCTTTTGATTCAATCAGCCTTGGTTCCATGCAGGTTTTGATTCAATCACGATTCATGAATCAAAAGATCTGGTCGTGAATCGAGTCTTCTTTAATTCAAGGAATTTGTATTAAACGATTCCAATCAATTCCATCCAAGTCGAATCAATAACCAGTCTTGAGTTCCATTTGGTCGACCGATTGTATTCCAGGCTGTTGTGATTGATGTGAATATGTGACTGTTGCAGACACTCGATAAGTAGCTGACACCATTTTCAATGGACTGATTTCGGCATGCTCATGATCTTTGGAAGGGAGCTGGACATCGAGCCGAGGTCGCGGCCGCATTCAGCTGGCGCTGATCGCCTGCCACTACGACGACGACGTGCTGGTGACGCTGTTGGGACGCGGGGCCGACAGAGTGTTGCGATGCGCACGGCTGGACGCCGCTGCACCTAGATACCGACGCCGGCCAACGCGCTGGGTCGGATGGCTGGCCCAGGAGCGCCAGCTGTTCGACGCCGGCGGCCTAGAACGCGTCAACCGACGCTTATGCCGACTGCGTGTCGTGCGCTAGTGAGGCCAGCGAGCGTCGGCTGCGCGAAGTGAAACAGCACCGGCAGAGCTGCGTCTGGACTGTCAGCCAAAAGTGCAAAGCTGCACGTGCTCACCGAGAGCCTGCTGGTGTTGGTCGAGATGGTGTTGGCGGAGTCGGCGGCTCTCTGCCGACGGCTGAAGCAGGTGGTCAGTGCCTGTCTTCTGACGAAGCTAGTCAGCTATATTTACATGCTTTGTATTTGTGTCATAAGAGGTTCTTATTTCATTGTGTACATTAAATGGCAAACAAAGTGCAGTATAAGTGAATGTTTTGACTTTTGTACAATACAATGTAATTGTTTTTGTTGTAAAGATTGGCATTTATGAAGATGACTGCTTTTACGGATCGTTGACTATGTTGCATTGACTACAACGTTTATATATGTTTATATTGTTTATATATATATATATATATATATATATATATATATATATATATATATATATATATATATAAATATATATATATATGTTTTGTTTTATGTTTAATGGGCAAGCAAATTTATATGGAATGTCATTAAACAATCTTCATCAGCTGTTCAGTATAGTTTCTAAAACAATCTCCAAATGAGAACAACACTTTAATCTTAACACATTTCAAACTGTATTTCAATTCAATACAAGGTCATATTCAAAACAGACTTGTTGAAGACAACTCCTGCATGTGGCCTGTCATGAACAATACAAATGTGTAGATAACATACGCAATGTCATCCACTGACAAAAAGTCATACATCGCTATATATACAATGACGCAACAGACAAATGGCTTCAGTCCACAGCACCAGACAAATGAGTATCAATTAGAGTATATCGCACAAGTCAACTGTTGTCCGGCACTCAAGGGCCAAGTACCAGCTTAATTTCCCAAATTACCTCATGAGACAAATACTCTAACCACTATCTTAATGCACCCCTAACTGACTCGTGAAATCATCAAGTGCAAAACAACCTAACTCCAAATATATTGCTAATCACAACCTCCAGAGGTTCAGCTGTAGGCTTGACCAGCAAGCGATCCAGTGGCGCAATCCCTCCCCTTGCAGCTCTCGCAACTGATCAAAAATAAAGGAAAACAGCCTACTGTCATAGGCAGACATGTCATAGTAAGAACATATTTTAATGATACAACGTGCTGAACCAATGCTTAACATTGCATTCAAATGTAAAAACAAATATAGGAAAAATGCTGAACCAATGCTTTTAAGCATTGGTTCTATTTATTATGAGAGCTATTAAATTACCTTAAACGGTAATTTAATAGCTCTCAGCAAAATGCCCAGAACATCAACGTGGGTCTTTCCAAAGTAATTTAATCACGGTCTTTCAAGTTTCATGTCACTCATGGTCCTATCTGATCTATTTTTATCTTTTTCCACCACCGACAAGCCTTAGAAAAACAAATAGAAATCTCACTTCGTTTTTGTATTATCTGCGTCAAGAACGTCTTCTTTAACTACTACCATATGAAGGAATATTCCTGCCAAATCGTGTGACGTCACTGCGGCGGTTCGATTTCCCTAGTGAACAAACCTTATTAGTAAAGTAATCTTGATGTCACTGAGCTGGTGATCAGGGACGTTCACTTTCATGTCGGTCATTCCGGGCGGGGACACGTGCTGGCGGTTCTCCGTGGCAGGTACTGGGTCGTCAAGGGCAACACAGTACGAGCGGTGCTCTCCAGATGCGTCAGCTGTAGAAAGCGACAGGCTCCTGTTGTGAGTCAAATCATGTTTGACCTGCCGCCTGAAAGAGTTACGCCGGGTGAACCTCCTTTCACAAAAGTCGGCGTCGACTACTTTGGACCATTTTTCGTGAAGAACGGTAGAAGACAATGCAAGAGGTACGGCGTGAAGTTTACAAGCATGGCTACGCGGGGCGTGCATATCGAGATAGCGGATAGTCTAGACACAAGTTCCTTTATCAATGCGCTGCGGCGTTTTCAAGCTAGAAGAGGGCAGGTGACGATCGGACAACGGGCCGAACTTTGTGGAAGCAGAGAACGAGTTACGGGAGGCACTTGCCCAACTGAACTGTGATAGAATTTACAACTTCTTACTACAGAGAGGCATCACATGGATCTTCAACGCACCGGGTGCGTCGAGTCATGGAGGTGTCTGGGAACGCCAAATTCGCACTACCCGGAAGATTTTGAACGCTTTACTGCGAGAGCAAATCCTCGACGAGGAGGCGCTCCGTACGCTCATGTGCGAAGTCGAGCCCGTCATCAACAGTCGTCCGCTCACTCCCATCTCAAGCGATCCTGCAGATCTGGAGCCACTCACGCCGAACCATCTGTTGCTGCTCCGAGGTGGCGCTGTTCCCGACGGTGTGTTCGATGAGCGAGATTGTTGCTCAAAACGACGGTGGCGCCAGGTTCAGTATCTTGCCGATATCTTTTGGAAGCGTTGGGTGACAGAGCCTCTGCTACAGCGAAGACAAAAGTGGGTGAAGACTGAAAGAAATATCTCCGTTGGGGATCTCGTGTTGGTCGTCGACTTGGCCCTCCCTCGACTGCAGTGACCTTTGGGCCGAGTGATGGAGGTGTTGCCAGATGTGAGGGGCCAAGTCAGAACTGTTCTCGTTAGGACGGCACGCTCTGCTCTGAAGCGGCCGATCACTAAGCTGGTGTTAGTGCAAGAAGATTGTCAGTAGTTTTGTCGTTCCAGCCTGGTAGGGGATTCCCGATGTATCATTCCAGCCTGGTTGTAGTTTGTCCGAAGTATGGATAAGATTGTTCCGTTTGTTCTTGAACCTCGGTAGGTTCAAGGGGGTGGGTGTGAGCGCAGCAGACTTGTTACTCTGCTCTGGGTGCGCCACTGCGTCCGGTGTCCCCTCGCTGCGCGCGCCTCTGCTCCCCGGGCAGGAGGGCGTGCAATTTTTTGTTCGTATTTTATTACATGTATATCGTAGAATAGGGAATTTAAATGTATGCTACAAATTATCGTCTTGCTGCTTAGTTTGCACTCTGTAATATTTGTTGAGATGTTTTATTCGCTAACTGTATCTGCGTTATGTTGATTACTCTCGCTCTGCGGCTGCGACACGTTCATCAATTTAGTTCGACGTGCACATTCGCGTGACACATTCACGGTACCCGCGGTACACACTGATCATAATTAAATTTGGCAGACTAACAGACCTATTCCTCCTCTCTCAGAAAATATATGTGTGTATTTGTGACATTCAAAATCATAGGAGATATCGGCAGTTACAGTTCAAGGTCATAGGGGTTATCTGAGGTCATGAAAATGGCGGGCCCCGTTGATTTCGATGAAAATGTGTACAATCATAGTACAAAATAGGTTCAATTCAAAAATAATATCCTCCAGTTATGATATTAAAAATGGCGTCCAAAAATTACATTCATAGTTCAAGGTCAAATCGGCGGACACCGTTGATTTTTACCAAATTTGGCAGACAACTAGAGCTCTTCTTCCTCTTTCAGAAAATATGTGTCTATCTGTGACGTTTAAAAATAGAAGAGATATGGGTGATCAAAGCTTGCGGTCATTGTGGGCAAAAACGGTCATTAAGATGGCGGTCCCCTCAGATTGCGTTGAGAATCGGCACAAACATTGACCTTAGGCAGCTCCACAATGTTACCAAATAGCTATTCGTGGCATTTTCAAATAAAGCCTCCAGGGGCGTCCATACTTTGAAAATGGCACCTCTCCACGTGTTAACATGTGATCATTCAGAGCCATAGAAACTATAGCAGGACTCTACCGATCAATTCAAAACTTGGCATATCTACGCAAGAGGCATGTAAACAGATTTTGAGAAAGTGATTAGTTGTGACATTCAAAGCCAGTCACACCACATGACCCGGAAATATGCTCAAAATATGAAATCGATAGAAAATTGCAAAAAATATCTCTCAGCGGTGATTAACGCGCTTTCACAGCGCAAAAATATGCATGTTGCACAAACGTGCGTCGGTGTATTCTAATGATGGGTCTTTTTGCCTATAAATATTTATTAGATTGCCTACAAAGGCAAAAATGCATATTCGCGAATGTCCATTTTGATATTCGGCACATACGCGGTCCCCTCGGATTGTGTCGATAATCGGCACAAACATTGACCTTAGGCAGCTCCACAATGTCACCAAATGGCTATTCGTGACATTTTCAAATAAAGCCTCCAGGGCGTCCACACTTTGAAAATGGCACCTCTCCATGTGATCAGTCAGAGCCATAGAAACTATAGCAGCACTCCACCTTTAAATTCAAAACTTGGCATATATATGCAGCAGGCATGTATACAGATTTTGAGAAAGTGATTAGTTGTGACATTCAAAGCCAGTCACACCACATGACATGGAAATATGTTCAAAATGTGAAATCGATAGCAAATTGCGAAAATCCTCTCTCAGCGGTGATTAACGCGATTGCACAGCGCAACAAAGTGCATGTTACATAAACGTGCGTCCGTGTATTCCAATGATGGGTCTTTTTGCCTATAAATATTTATTAGATTGCCTACAAAGGCAAAAATTGCATATTCGCGAATGTCCATTTTGATATTCGGCACATACGCGGTCC
>JAXIVJ010013427.1:0-37228 GCA_036785665.1 Chirona hameri | reverse complement strand
TTACCTACCACATGAGAAATATGATCCTCATAGGACAGATAAGGGTCCATGATAACTCCGAGGTTCTTAACTGTTTTGGAGCACTGCAGCGTTTGTTCCATAAACACGATGGACACTGGGTCCTTGAACTGGCAGATTTGGCGGCGGTCCCCACACAACAACAGCTCGGTTTTACTGGCGTTCACCAACATACCATTCTGCATGAACCACGTGCACATCATATCCAGCACCGACTCCAGTGACCGCTTCATTTAATCCAGCCTAGCGCGAAGGCCCGTGATGGCCAACTGGCTATCGTCGGCGTAGCGCACGACGGTGACGCGGAAGCCGTTGATGTAATGTGGGATGAAACATGCGATGTCATTGCTGAAGATGTTATATAATAATGGACCCAGGCACGAACCTTGGAATGTGCCGATTTTGATGTCGCGAGGTTCTGAAAGCGTCTGTCCCACTCCAGCACTCTTTGTATTATATATATCACCCACTCCACATCATGTCTTTTCGATTCGCGGATCCCAGATGAGTCCCTGAACAGGTCGGAAGGCGTAGAAAAGGGCAGAGGGGCCCCTAGACGATCTGAAGGGACCTTGGGCCTTTCATCAGTAAGATACAGTTGTACAGGGAACAAAACTCAAAATTTTCGCCCGCTCCGCGGCGCAATTTAACTACAAATTCAATTATATCCGGGTTAGGAAAAATCGGTCAGTTTCTCGGCGTATTTATGTGTTATGTTGCTACTTTCCTATATTATTGGGCAAAATAGTTCACTTTAGCACTTTTTCCCCGCACTTTTAAACGCACAATATAGCCATTTTAGAGGCCTGCACCATACGCAATGCGACGCATTGATGAGAAAGCAACCCAGGGCATGAAACTCTGGCGCAATTTGTTAAGAGGGTCTTGAGCTTAAAAAATATTCCAAGTTGGCATAGCTGATTCCAAATTCGTGTCGCTGGTTCCAAAGTTGATGTGGCAGTTGCTAACTCCAGCTCCTAAACGTTGGTATGGCCTATGCCATACCTGCCATACTGCATTTTCTTTCCAGCCTTGTAACGTGCCTTTTCATGCGGTTTTTTAGGGGGGCCTTTCAACGCTTGGGAAGGGACCCTTTCAACGCCGCTCGGGAAGGGGCCCTTTCGAGGCGCCCCCCCCCCCCCCCCCCTGGACGAAATCCTAGCTACGTGCCTGAATCTAGGCTTCGAGTTGGGGGGGGGCAATAATTTCGCTCCATTTCGTCCGTGATCTAAGGTCTAAGATCACATGTAAAAATTCCCAAATTTGCGTAGTTTCGAAAAATGTCTCACATTAGTATATTGTTCCTGACGATTCTGATGATATATAGGTTTATATGACTCGCATGATTTAGATGGGAGATATTGCCCTCTGAAAATTAGAGTTTTGCACGACAACAAAGTTACCAAAACTCGAAACCCGTTTGACGAACTGAGCTGACGATTTCGTGTAAGTCTAACGGCCCAGATAACATGGATCCAAATAAAATATTTAACTGCAACAATAGAGCTGAAAACATTGAACACAACACATGAAACATTTCAGTATGTATTGTCTGCAAATGTTTTTTTTTAAATATAAATAACCATGTTACTCAGATTCAAGATGTTTCGGGATTTTCAAGTCGGGATTTTCGGCTTTTGGGGGCAAAAACATACGCTTGCCTACCGATTTTTCGTTGGGGGGGGCAATTGCCCATTTTGTCCAACCGTAGATCCGCCACTGAGTACATGTGCAAATGAGGCGTGTGCGTGTGCGTGTGCGTGTGCGTGTGCGTGTGCGTGTGCGTGTGCGTGTGCGTGTGCGTGTGCGTGTGCATGTGCGTGTGTGCGTGTGTGCGTGCGTGCGTGCATACGTGCGTGCGTGCGTGCGTGCGTGCGTGCGTACGTGCGTGCGTGCGTGCGTGTGTTTGTGTGTGTGTGTATGTGTGTGTGTGTGTGTGTGTGTGTGTGTGTGTGTGTGTGTGTGTGTGTGTGTGTGTGCGTGCGTGCGTGCGTGCGTGCGTGCGTGCGTGCGTGCGTGCGTGCGTGCGTGCGTGCGTGCGTGCGTGCGTGCGTGCGTGCGTGCGTGCGTGCGTGCGTGCGTGCGTGCGTGCGTGCGTGCGTGTGCATGTGTGCGTGCGTGCGTGTGTGCGTGCGTGCGTGCGTGCGTGCGTGCGTGCGTGCGTGCGTGCGTGCGTGCGTGCATGCGTGCGTTCGTGCGTGCGTGCGTGAGTGCGTGTGTGTGTGTGTGTGTATGTGTGTGTGTGTGTGTGTGTGTGTGTGTGTGTGTGTGTGTGTGTGTGTGTGTGTGTGTGTGTATGTGTGTGTGTGTTCATGTGCATTGGCGTCAGCCACGAGTGCGTAATGCATTTAATAATTTATTAATTACGAGAGGATAACCTTTAATGTTTTCCATTTATTTTCAAAAATCTATATCTTGTTTTTCAGTCTGCTGGCAAGCTGTTCTTTGGTGCTTGAATTTTTAATAAATTTATCATATGAGTGGTTTCAGGTTTTTTTACCGGCGTTGCGGATTACTGCTTTATTAACTGCTTTAGCTACAGTGATACCTGCATTTGTCCTTTGAACCTTGAAATTGAGGGTCAAGGTCATATGCCACGAGTGAGGTTGCAAAGCCTATGGCTAGTACTGACACGAGGAATCGAATGAAACCATTATTTTGGTGATCGGACAATACCTTCGGGTCGTGTTAAGCCTGTCTTTTAACCTTAAAATTGAGTGTCAATGTCATTTTTCACGAGTGAGGTTGCGAAGGCTGCGGATAGATATTGATCCGAGGAATCGAACGATACCATTATTTTTGTGATCGGACAATAACTTCGGGTCGTTTGAGCCGCCCCTTACTTTGACCTTGAAAATGAGCCGCCCCGTCCTTTGACCCTGAAAATGAGGGTCAAGGTCATTTGCCACGAGTAAGGTTGCGAAGGCTGCGGAATCGAATGAGACCATTATTTTTGCGATCAGACAATAACTTCGCGTCGTTTTGAGCCACCCTGTCCTTTGACCTTGACAATGATTTTGAAGATGACCTTGATATCAAAATGAATGTCGTGTTCGTGATCAGCGTGCCTCAAATCTCAATTGACATGTTCCCACATTTTGAAGCGAATCGCTACTCGACGCTGAATTCCAATCCTAATCCGTCACTAACTTCAGACGCGGATCTAGGGAGGGGGCGCTAAGGGGGCGCCCCCCCCCCCCCCCCCCCCCCCTGAGCCCGGGTCGCCCCCATGTTTCGCCCGCCAAGTAGGGTGCAACTTTTGTATGTGGCGCCCCCCGGACCGAAATCTTGGATCCGCGCCTGAACTTCATGGACATTCCGCCACGTGCCCCCTCCCACGCCCACGCCCCCCCCCCCCCCCCCCCCCTCCCGGGCGGCCCGGCGGGCCGTGCTGCGCCAGCTGAAGCCGTCGGCCGCTCCCGCCTCCGTTCAAGGGCAGCAGCGCCGTCCCGAGCCCACTGGCCACCACCAGCTTGCTACCACAGCGGAGCTCGGCAGACGGGCCCGCGGCGCCCGTCAGCCCGTGACGTCACCAGCCGCCTCTGGCCGGCGCCAGAACTGGAATTACCCGGGACAACGCCGCCGCCGCTGCCATCGCCGACTGCTTTTCGAGGTGGCTCCATCGGCCGCGAGCCGCCAGTAGGAGTCCGCGGAGCGAAGCGAGAGTTGGTACGGGCCTGACGCGGCTCAGCGGTATCCAAGTCGAGTGTAGCGGAGAAGCTGAGAGACGAGCCGAGATCGGACGACGCGCTCAGGATGAGAGCAGGTGAGAGAGAGACAGCGGCGGACAGGCAGTGTCCGGTGACCAGCCGGACCGGGGCACGGCACCGGTTGTTTCAGCTCTGTCACATGGCAGTGACACATTTCATAGCACCGGTATGCCTCCGCTATATGGATGTTTGCGTATTCTTATCAAACAAGTTTTGTTGTGTTAATCGGGTCTAATGCGAGCGGATTTAGCTAATGCTTATTTGAAAGTTAATAGATGATTTTCAACACTCCTTTTTCTATTTTTTCATTTCTACTTTTTTTAAATAAGACATACCATTGGTATAAAACATGTGATTTCCTATCGTTTGACATCATTTCATTGGGATTTACATAAAAACTTGTTTTCCGTTTTTTATAACTGGTGATTTTGTCTCCCAAACGTCATTAAACACAATTTTAAAAAACGCGAAATTTATTCAGCCTAGCACAGCGGGCTTGCAATTAATGTGGAAGAGCGTACGCAATGTTCCACGTCGAAGGCTTTATTGATTGTTAAGTTATTGAGAGTGTTCGTGTACTGACTGAAACAGTAATGACTAGGGAGGAAGCAATATTGCCCCCTCCTCCGTGATTCGTCACTGGTGTTTAAAAGCAGACCTTTTGAATACGACTACGTCCATCATGGATATCTCGCTTCAAAAAGGTACATGGCTATTGGCAAGCACGGGTGGAGTTTCCTAATCAAATGGTGGCCCCACCAACTCGGTGTTTTGTTCCACCAACTTTTGTTAGATTTGAACGTTTTCTGGCATTAAACGGAGATAATCACCCTTTCCCACAAAAATGGAGTTAGCACATGAAATCAATAGACGAGGCCAAAATATGATGTAAATTCATCATGTTTTGCATATAAACATTCCTACCGAAAGATATTGGCAGTTTCCTACTGATACGCGATCCACGCTTATATCGGTCGGTACTTAGCAAGTATTCGATAACGAATTCAGTAAATTAGCCTCCCTACGCATTGTTATTTATGATGAAGGTATGCAATATGTTTATCTTTTGCGAATATGTGCCAAAAAAAAAAATAATGAACAATCGTCTATCATTTGAAAAAGGTGCATCGAAATCGGCAGTTTAGCTTGGCACGTTTTTTTTAGTTTAGCTTGGCCGGTGCCAAGCTAAACTACGGCGACCTATTTAGTGTCGGCGATTTGTATTTTGTTTACAAGTGCCCATTCAACAACGTTGAACAGATTGATGCAAAAGCGATGATGATGTTGCGATGCGCTTTGTTACGCTTTCAATAGTGGAGGGAAAATACCGATCATTAATTTTCCCAAACTTCCAACTTCGAATTAGGGAATAATTTGATTTAATTCTTAAATTTAGATCACAACATTTTAATACCATAACGGTAGCCAAATAAGTTGTTTCTAACAAAACCAAAAGGTGATTACCTCCCTTTAAAATTTCAATTTTTCCTAAACCAAGCAAAACAGCCACCCAATGACATTTTGCCCCACCAACTTTTTTGAAAACTCCACCCATGTTGGCAAGTGATATTTGTATATAAATTTTGCCGAATGAAATCCATAAATGATTTCGGTCCAATGATTTCTACGAATTGTGTTTTTTTAATCGCAGTATTCGCGCGCATAATAAGATGAATATTAAAGGCAAATATTCACCTTTTGATCTATTTTTTTCATTATCTTATGCAACATATATGGTATTGAATTGATCGAGTCTCAATTCAAAAATGAAATCACAACTTTTCCTATTTCGAATATTTGTTTGGGGAAATTGAAAAACAAGTACATATACTTTTTCATGATCGAGTTCGAATTCATGATCGGTATTTTCCCTTCACTATTGGAAGCGCGACAAATCTGAAGCCTTTGTTTTAATCCGTTCAACGTTGAATACCTCTCGTTGAATTACCTATCAAGAAATCGCATACACTAAATACGTCGTAGTAGGGGGCCAAGTTAATCCACCGAATGCATCACGGTTTTCTGAAATGTATATTGATTGATTATGGGAAAACGATTCAGATAAATGTTTCATGTGTGTATTGTAATTACCGAGCGGGCACGAAGCGCCCGTGAGGTTTCTCGTCAACTTACTAGACAAATTTACATTTGACCCGGCCCGACCCGGCCATACAGACGCTTTTCGGAAGCTAATAACTTTGCAACCACTGCTCCGATTGAGATTAGGTTTTCACCATTGGATAGGTCCATCAAATACATTTTGTTTTTGGTATGGTTCGTTCTGATCAGGGCTGCGGAGTCGGAGTCGGAGTCGGAGTCGGAGTCGGAGTCGGAGTCGGAGTCGGAGTCGGTCGGAGTCGGCAGTTTTGGCCGGAGTCGGAGTCTGAGTCGTTAAAATCTTACCGACTCCGGCCCGGAGTCTGAGTCGACTTTTTGGCAATTGGCGATTTCTTTGGTCGGTAGAATAGTCGTCGGCCTAGGGACATTAACTTTACATCCTTTTCAATACAAAAATGGGTGGAAAAGGAATCGAGTGGAAAGTTTACTCAACGAGCGGTAGATTTGCGACTGATGAAGATAGGACAATAGTTTGTACGTCATCTGATGATGATTGGACTTTGGACGCACCAACTCTTACAATCACACGGCGCCCATGTTAATATCACCGTGCTCGTTTCGTCAAGGAGATTCGAATCATACCATGGTGATCAGGTTACCTAAATCAAATTCAAAATTTGACCTCAGGTCAAGGTAATTTAAGGTCATGTGGTGAACCAGGTATGTCGTGCTGCGCAATGTCGGACGCGTCTCGACGAGACATGCACAGTGGTGCCGGTCTCACGTTCTTCTCTGCATGGTATTCCGCCTCCTGCAGGCGAGCGCGACTGAGCTGGACGCGCGGCCGGCACGCCGCGCCCGTGCTCGGGCGGTGCAGCATTGTTCTCTATACTGTTAAGAATAAAGACAAGCGGACAAAATAGATGGCATTGCAGATATTGCTTAGCATGCGGTTGGAGAACGGATATACGCCGGAGTCGCAGTTGGAGTCGGAGTCTGAGTCGATTTTTTTTCAGGCCGGAGTCTGAGTCGGAGTCTGAGTTGCTAAAATGATGTAGACTCCGCAGCCCTGGTTCTGATAGAGGTGGTACCACAGCGCGTGGCAGTTTGCACACGCGAACGTCAAAATGAAAAAAACTTGCAAAAATCAAGGCCCTATAACCAGATAAGGACACGAGCCATTTGACCTTGAACTCGGCGGACTGTCAGATGACGTCACTGGCGGTGCCCGGCTCCTTCGTCGGCGCTGCGCTCAAGCGCATGGCTGTAACTCGTAAACGACAACAAATACCACCCCACAGCGGCATATTTTCCGAATCAGCGCATCGAGGAGGCCCTGCATGCAAAATTTTGGGAAAATCGAGACACCTCGGAATATCACACTGCCAGTGTGATATCTGACTGATGCTGCTAACTTGACGAACGTCAGCCATCGAAACCCGCACGCAACACGCCACCAACAGATTGTTCAATTTTAACTATGGCGCTATTGCTAGCTGAAATCTTGCAATTTGATTGGTGCAGCGCTCTGCCGCCATTGACGTCAAATAACGTTTTGTGAGCACCGACGAGGCGACCTATAGGGCGCTCAAACGGTGTCACCCCCTGGCAAAAATGATTTTTTATCAAAAATGGCTGTATTATTCTAAACATTAAATTATACGCTGAAGCATGCAACGCTCAGGACGTACTCCCTTTTGGCGGATTTGAGAAGGGAGATCATGAACAATTTAATGCAACTTAATTTTTATGTTGGCATACGTTGAGGCCTGGCAATTTTTCTGGAGGACTAAAATGACTGTGTTACTACCACGTGTGCTCCTTTACCGTTTCATATTTCAAACCTGTTCTAGCTTTACCAGAGCGCGCTTGCTCGGTCATCGCCCAAAAAGGCGTTTTACTGTTGTATTGAATACCTGTATGTTGAAAATACATGGGGAATTTTTTTTAAATAAATTAAATGAGTCGAGAACACTAAATAGGTCGCCGTCCGGGGCCAAACTAAACTGCCGATTCCAACGCACTTCTTTAAATGCCTGTTGATTGCTAATACAAGTTTGGTACATATTCGCAAAAGATAGAGTGCAGGAAACATATTACATACCTTCATGATAAATAACGATGCGTAGGCAGGCTGACTTTAGCTCCGACAGTGATTTCGCTGCCGAGTGCTTGCTGAGTACCGACCGTTATAAGCGTGGAACCCTTATCAACTTTAACTTAAAATATCTTTCGGTAGGAATGTTTGTATGCAAAATGTGATCAATTTACAATATATTTTGGTCTCGTCTGTCGATTTCAAGTATTGTATTGTATTATAGTATTGTATCAAGTACTCTCGATTTTTGTAGGAAAAGGTGAATATTTCCCTTTAAACATTCCATACATAGGTGATCCACGACGCGATCGAGGCTACCATGGCCGTGTTAACAAGCGCTGTGTTATGAAGTGCCTGCTGACCTTCACGTGGAAGAGGATAAGGAACCAAGTAACCGATAGCGCAGTTGAAATTAAAGCCTTAGCAGCACAAAGAGCTGGTTTCAGCGAAATTTTGTCAGTTATGATTAGCCGTCTGTACCAGTAATGGACAGTTGAACTTTAACTCCGACCAGGATGTTAGTGGAAGATGCGTGCAGTAAGCGCCGCATCATACGCCGATGCAGGGCAAAATAATATGCCGTCTCACAAGCCTCCTTGTATGTTTACGGGTCCAAAAGCGGATAATAGACTCAATGCGTTGTATTTTGTGCCGGCCCAGCGTAGATGAATGCTGATACGGGTATGTGGCGGTGTGCCATGCGGGCCTGTGGCGGTGTGCCATGCGGGCCTGTGGCGGTGTGCCAGGATCGGGAGCGGATCACCCGCGGCGCTGGAAATTCCGCCACGCCGGTACTGTCGACAAAGACCTTCGGCGCTCCGTAAAAATCCGCCGCCACATCAAGATAATAGTCGGTATCGGACGGCTATCTGACTGGACTCGGACGCTTTATGACCGCGCTCCGCTGGATCATTTCCATAATATGTTAATTGTGTGTTACCTGGCGCGATAGCTGCGGCACCGTTCGAGCACCAGGGCCACAGGTTTGGTCTGTGTGAACAGCGGCTGCACTTCCGTGCGACCATGACCGCGTAGTGCAAACTAATCGCGCCGCCTGGCTGCTGCGTAAGCTAGTGCAGTCACCCGAAGTCGGGCCCGGCAGCCTCATTTCGACATAGCCGAATGAGCAATGAAGGTGATTGCTGGAGGGGAGCGACTGACGCCTTGGTATCGACACCACACTTCTCCGAACCACTCGGGGTTGATCACCGTTTCCCCGCCGTTCACCGGCTGAGTCCCGCTCGCAGATGTCGTGTGTCGCCTTGTCAGGTTGTGTGACTGAGCCGGTCAGATGTCGTGTGTGTGTGTGTCAACCTGTCAACCTGTCCACCGGTGTGACTGAGCCGTGTGTTCCTTGTGTCGGCAGGCGCGCTACTGGCCGTGGCCGTGGCTGCGGGTCTGCTGTCTGTGGCAGCGGCCTCCCGCCCACGCCGGCAGCTGGCTGGCCAGGTGCTGCCCCCGCCGCCGGCGCAAGTGACGCCCAACAGACCGGCGCGGTCCTTCTCCATCACTGACTCGATCCTCAAGTTCACGGCGGAGCTCAGCCAGTACATCGGCGGCGGCAACGCGGTGGTGTCGCCGTTTTCCATCGTCAGCGTGCTCAACATGCTGCTGCTGGGCGCCAGCGACAACACTTACGAGCAGCTACGCCTCGTGCTGCAGTACCCGTTCGAGGTGGACGACCTGCTGATCCACCAGCAGAGCGGCATCCAGCTGAGCTCCCTGCGCCGGCAGTCACGCGGCGTCAACGTCCAGATCGCCAACCGCATCTTCACCGACTCGGCCTTCACGATTAACCAGGAGTACTCGCGGCAGGCGCGTGACTTTTACCAGGCCGGCGTGGAGCAGCTCGAATTCGGCAAGCAGCCGGCGCTGGCGGCGCGCCGCATCAACCTCTGGGTCAAAGACCACACCGCCGGCCAGATCGAGAAGATCTTCGACAACCCGCCGGCGCGCAACACGCGCATGATCGGCGCCAACGTGGTCTACTTCAACAGCTCGTGGCAGACGCCGTTCGACCCGGCCGACACCAAGCGGCTGACATTCCACCTGGGCGGCGGCCAGCGGCTGCGCGTGCCCATGATGTTCGGAGAGCTAACTGTGCCGCACGTCAGCTACGCGCGCGAGGGCTTCTCAGCGGTGGCGTTGCCGTATGCGGACGGCGAGTACGCCATGGTGGTGCTGGTGCCGGACGAGGCCGGCGAGGAGCCACTCAGCCGGCTGGAGCGGCAGCTGGCCGGCGACCGGATGCAGCGCGTATTCGCCGACATGCGGCCGGCCAACCTGTCAGTCTGGCTGCCCAGATTCAAGATGGAGTACACGCTGGCGCTGCGCGACATCCTGCAGGACATGGGCGCCACCGACCTGTTCCAGGAGTCGCGCGCCACGCTGGACCGGCTGTCGCCCGACCGGCAGCTGTTCCTCAACGAGGTGCTGCACCAGGCCGTCATCGACGTGCACGAGGCCGGCACCGAGGCGTCTGCCGTCACCGTGACGCTGGTCAACCGCGACCGGCTGGCCAGCGAGTTCCGCGCCAACCGGCCCTTCCTCTTCGTCATCCGCGACAACAAGACGGGCGTGCCGCTCTTTTACGGTCGCATGGTGCAGCCGGAGGAGGGCACCCAGTCCGGGGCGGGCCGGCCCGGCGGCGGCGGATTCGGCAGCAGGCCCGCCGGGGGCAGACCCGGAGCCGGCCGGCCCTTGGAGGCCAGGTTCTGAGCGGCTGAGGCCGACTGGATCAGACTTGACACAGGAGTTGGCTGGCAGCTGCCGGCCGGGGACCCGGCCCTCGGCAGGTGGTGACTCGCGGACGGCGCTGATCTTTGCCTCGCCAGGAGCGGCAGTGACTCCACTGCACCCTGCCGACCCACTGTGATTACGAGCAGTTCGCATAGTGCATCTCTTCATGACATCTGACAGGTTCGCGTAGGCCTGACATGACACGCCTAGCGCTGATCTGGCTCCCATCGCACAGTCCGGCACTATGGAGTGTATCATCCGGCTGACTTCTCTGGGCACGCGGTTGCCGGTATCGGAGGCCGGACTGTGATACCCACAGTGGGTTTAGCGCGGCGTGTGTAGCGCAGCGTTTAGCGCAGCGTGTGTAGCGCAGTGTGGTTAGCGCAAACCAGCCGGTTCCGCACGGCCACTATCCACTTTCGGACCGCTCCAACTGGACAGAGAGGTACTGACAGAGTTGTCCTGTACTGGTTGGGAGTGGCGGTGCGGTTACATCTTGGCATGGTGTGTTGTGTGACCTGGTATCCGATACCATTCGCCAATGAATGTGTCGTGTTTCGGAGCGGCTATCCATGTTGTCTAACAGATGTTTGAGTACAACGTTTTAAATGGAGCAATATACGTCTGACCTGGATGGGCCGTGTGTCGTGGGACGGGAGGGTGCAGGCGCAGCGTGGCGTGACGGGGATATCTGATCAGTGTCGCCGCCGCGTGACACGTCCCTGACGTCACCACGTCCCTGACGTCACCGCCGGCTGCGGCAGACAGCTGATTGTGACCACTGACGTCAGCTCCCGGTGACGTCAGTGGCTGTCGTGCGAAGTCAGCTGGCTGCGATCGAAGCTGGTCACGAACGAACAGCTTAGGAAACGATGTCGACGAGCTGAACATATTTCGTGTGAAGGGCGAGACATTTCACGACAGATAGGCCAGAGCATAACATAACACCTTCAAGTCAAGTCGAGTTAGATGAGCGCCGCAAAGGCGTTAATCTCTGCATATTATAGCCCTTTATAGGTTTGGGTTAAACAGTGTTAAAAATGTATGCAGGTATACGGGGCAATATGCAGATCAGCAACTATCAGTTATTATTTTGAACCGCAGAGCAAGCCCAAAAATACATTCGATCTGCCATTGCATATATGCAGATGTGGAGATTGCAGATGCGAAATATGCTTAACTGCATTTTGTAAAATAAAATGATGTGTGCACAAAATTCGATTTGTTAGTATCTTCGGTAGGCACCTTATTTCTGCAAGTAAACATCAAAGCATCAAGCTCATTTGAACCTGGTATGGTCGGTTTTGATATAGATACCTAGGTAGGTACTATGTATAACTCTTTTTGGTGTTAATGTCATTGTATATCTACAATGACATCAACATCAAAAAGAGTTCTACATAGTACTTAGGTACCTATAGCAAAACTGACCATACCAGGTTCAAATGAGCATGATGTTTTGATGTTTACTTGCAGAAATAAGGTGCCTACCGAAGATACTAACAAATAGAATGTTGTGCACACATCATTTTAGTTTATAAAATGCAGTAAAAGGTAATGTTTCACCTTTGTATTGGTTTTAAACTGAGATAGCCATTATCTTTGGCCGTTATTGAAATGTTGAAAATACTAAGTTCATTTTCCCAAAGACTTAGCCGTTTTTAAGCAACTCAATTTATAGTTTGCAAAATGGGGTCTAGGCTAGTGCCGCCGCTGATCGGCTGACAGCGACTTTTTCAGCCAATCCCACTTTCTCAGCCAATCAGCGGCGGTCTATAGCTCAATAATGACGTCATCATCCCAAATTTAAAAACTTAATTTTTATGAAGTTAAGTGACTTTTCGCGAGAGAAAATATCACCATCGTTTTCAGCAGCACTTGCCTCATATTTTCGACTACAACCGGAGTATATTTGACAACTTTCAGAAAGGAGAAACATTTCCTTTAAGCATATTTCGCATCTGCAATCTCCACACCTAATAGGCACTAAAGCGTTTCTTGTGTCTCGTCTTCTAATACCTTATATTAAGCGTTTGAATTTGTTGTGCATCTCTAATCGTTAATGTCAGCCAGCGTGGCTCAAGCTTCCATTGTGGCCTTGGCTAAAAATATGTTATTAATCGTGCCATCATCCTGTCCGAATCTTCAGGACGTCGTCATCGGTTCCAAGTCACAGTGCCGTGACGGGTCGCCAAATAAGGCGGTCGGTCTCTGTGCGCGGCTCCGTGGTCAGATCGAGCCAAGGCATTCCCACCACTCTAATCCTCCCCAGCCGGAACAGAGCGTACTTACCCTAATGAAGGCATTGTCGTAAAATTCCGGTCACAGATATTTGGTGATGATGTCACACTTCGGGCGGTAGAAAGCCCTGCAGGAAAGTTCAGGCGTCTTCACTTTTAATATAATGTTATTCCATTCACTTATCCTTGGGTGATGTAAGCTGTTTACATTCATTAGTATTGCTTAAGTGGGTTGAATGCGGAATCCGCTTTTCCTTCCAGTGTATAGCCTAACCATAGGCCTAACGTCGAGTGTCTCCAGGGGCGTGGCAACTATTTTCAAGTTGGGGGGGCAAACTTTTTTTGGCAGATCTGAGGAAAAAATGATAGCTAAAAGGAGCGATACATTGTAGTCACCCGTATATATTGAAGCTAATAGGTTTGCCCTATTAAAAAGGTCGTTCATTTTGCCCAAAAAAATATCACTAGAAAATAACTGGTGGACATCATGCAGACAGTGCGTATCGGCACTTGAGTTTGAAAAAAAAAACGCACGGAACTGGAGTACAAGCTGGGTCTGAATGCAGAGCCAAAGTGCCGAACTTCCGAATATGAGCATACCGTCGGGGTCTTGCATGCTTAGCATTGGTTATTTACCAATCGTGTGCGAAGCACCGGTGGGATTTTTCGTCAACTTAGATGAATTTAAATTTGACCTTGCCTACATGGCCCGGCCGGGCCGTACTATTCAGAAGCTTAGAACTTTGGCACTCTCACCCAATTGCAGTCGGGTCTCTGCCATTCGATAGCCCCATTGAATTTATAAATTTATTTTATGTATTCATCAGACTGGTTATTGATTCGACACTGATTGAACCGATTGGAATCGTTCAATCAAAATTCATTGAATCAAAACAATTGATTCACCACCAGATATTTTGATTCATGAATCGTGATTGAATCAAAACCCGCATCAAATCAAGGCTGATTGAATCAAAAGATTTAACGATTCAAGTACACTGGTAAATTGTCCAAATACATGGAGTCCCAGTGGCTACATTCAATTGTACTGAAATACTATTGCTGTACCAATGTTTTAATGATCATATATATGCATGTTTCCATTTGTATTGATTTGACATAATTCACCTCATATATTCAAATGTTGAATCAAACGTGAATCAATTAAAATATTTGTTTTGATTCTTTGAATCAAACGTGAATCAATTAAAATATTTGTTTTGATTCTTTGAATCAGAATGAATCAATTCTCAAAATTGTATCCGTGAATCGAACGGTGATTGAATCATTCAGATTCCAAAACGAATCATGATTGAATCGTTCCAAAAAAGTTGAATCAATAACCAGTCTGGTATTCATGCATATCACCAACGGGCTCAGACACCCACTGACAGGTGAAGTTGTCAGGTAAAATTTAAAAAAATTATTTTTGGTATGCTGCCTTCTGACATGGGTGGCAGCGTGACCAGGGGCGTAGCCAATGGGCCGTTCGCCAACCTTCTCTGTTCGCGAACGGCCCGAGGGCCCCCTCAGACCTTGCAAGGGCCCTCTCAGACCAACCGAGGGCTTTCCCAGACCAGACTAGGTCAGTCTCTAGACTGGGAAGGCCCTTTCAGACTGGCTGTGCTCTCTCAAGACTGGAAAGGGCCCTCTCAAACCGATATAGGGCCCTCAGAGGCCTAGTAGGGACCCCCTCAGACCGGCTTAGGGCCCTCTGAGGCGTGGTAAGGGCCCTCTCAAACCAGCTAAAAGCCCTTTTAACCCGCGCGGCGCTGGGTCTCCAGCCGATTGCGCGGCGCTGGGGGTGGTAAATTTTACTCCCCCCCCCCCAGACTAGGTCAGTTCAATTGTACTCCCCCCCCCCCCCTCCCATATCTTCCGAACCAATAACTGCAACGAAGCGCGCAAGGCGGCGATCGAAATATCTCAGTAAGAAGAATATAATGCATACCCGAAACTTTTTAAATAAGGTCACATATCAGGTCAGGTCAGGTCAAATGTAAAAATTGAGGTATTTGGGTTTTTAGGCCATGCTTTCCAGCGAAAGCCATGGCTTACGACCATTATCTCACAAAATGCTCTCAAATGCATAATGCATCTCCCGCATAATCCAAAGTTAAATTGTAAGCAAAGGTCAAGGTCAATGTCAGTAGGGGTCACAAAAGGTTACATGTCTACAAAAACCATGCGACACATGTTGTATAGGTTAGTTTACACGTAGATTTCGATAGTAGCAGCCATTTTCACAACCTGACCCATATATAGTATAGGCCTCAGGTCAAGGTCAGGTCACAATATGGAAACAATTTGAAATTTATTAATCTAAATAAAAGGCATGTGTCTAGATCAAATTTGTCTCAGAAAAGCAGCGGTGGCATTTATGTGTCTGTATCTGGTCACTAAAAGCCAAAAAACGTAACTTAAAAAATGACGTCATGAGTTACTTATACTTAGGGAACCATAAGTCAGTCAAAAATAAATATATTGCTTTGAAATTTGGATTGGGTATCTCTATACTTGGTCCTCTAGCATAGCTTCCGTTTTTTTAATATCTTCGGAAAAACTCTTGTGGAAATTATTCCGATAAAAATCTTCTTTTTTGCACTTCTTTTGGTCCAAAACTCAAAATTTCGAAAATCCGAGATAGTTATTTAGAAGATAATCTTTTTTCCCATCTTTTGATGTTTTCTTATTTGCGATTCACATCAAAACTCCATTTTTGACGATTTGTCAAACATTTAACGTTTTTCCACCAAAAATGGCATGACATGACGTCACTAAAACGTCATTATCTCCCAAACTTCATCACCAATTCCAATCAAATTTTGACAGATCACGTATAATTGATGCAGCATAAGGTACCAAAAGTTTCATTTCGATATCTGTCATAGTTTTAAAGTTTTTCTTTAGAAAATCCGGAATGGGGGTAAAATTTACTCCCCCCCCCCCCCCCCCAGCGCCGCGCGGGTTAAGGCTGGGAAGGACCAACTCAGACCGACGTATGGCCCCTTCAAGCTCAGAAAGGGGCCTTTCAGACCTATGAATTACCCTTTAACTGGCATATCCCACCCCCTAAGGTTTGATATGGGTTCACTTAGCGGGCGTAGGGACCATAGGTCTTGCAAGGGCCATCTCAAACTACCCTTGGGCTCTCTCAGGATTGGCAAGGGCTCTCTCGGACCTGCAAGGCCCCTGAGGCCTAGCAAGGGTCATGTGAAGGAGGCGTATAGCCCTTTCATGCCTGGCAAGGGCCTTCTCAGACTGGCGTTGGGCCCCTCCAAAGCTTGGCGAGGGCCCTCTTAATCGAGCGTAGGGCCCTCTCAGACCTGGAAGAGGCCCTTTCAAACCACCCAGGACCCCTCAGGAATGGTAAATGACCTCTCAGGCCGATCAAGGGCCCACTCAGACCTGAAAGGACCCTCTCAAACCGGCGTAGGACTCTCTCAAGCCCAGCAAAGGCCCACTCAGACCCTTTCCGACTTACGTAGAGCCCCTATGGCCTGGCAAGGGCCCTCCAAAGCGGGCGTATGGTCCTTTCAAGCCTGGTAAGCGCCCTCTCAGACCGATCCTAATGAACGACTGTCAGTAGTTTTGCACGTAACGAAAATTAAGTCACTATGCATATACGGATGAACGCAAGTGCGGACCATCATTGCGTATATTAGACTTCGAGCTTATGCAAAAGCGCCTGTTCTCACATTTCAATCACCTCCTGAGTTGGGGTGGGGGGGAGCAAAGCTGAAACACACTCCGATCACCGTCTTTGTTCCACAAAACACATGCAATTTTCCGTCGGCAATGCCGTTGATCTAATTCAGAATTAAAAGAGCATGTAAAAAGCTCCAAAGTTGGGGGGCGTCGCCCCCACAGGTCCAAAGTTGCGAGGGTGAGTTGCCCCCACTGCCTCCATCGCTCCCACGTCCCTCAGTGTCTCTACCATATAACACTAGAGGCCGGCAATGCGATCGGGGCATTGCCTTGGGGTCAAAATCGTACGATAATTCCGTAATTTGGCCCCAGCCGGCCAGGCCGCCGCTGATTGGCCGTTGTGGTGACCTCAGACTGTGACGTCACCACAAGTCACCACTGGGCGGCTGCCTCAGTGCTGTGCGGCACAGTATCCACGGCCGGCCGGCACCAGCTGACAGCGAAGGCCCGCTCCTTCAAAAAGGTAATTTGGTTTTACCCCCTGGGGGATTTATTTCGCCCCCTCCCCCCCTCAGGATCGGCGGCCATTAATGGATTTTGGGCCGCTGTATCGCGCACGTGGCCTGCGAGTAGCAAGTCTGTGTCACCAACCGTGTGAACTGAGGAGGAAAAAAAGAAAAATGATGGTGCCCACGTTTTTGTACTTGGTACGTGCCATGTGCCATATATTGACCCGAAAATGGTATCATCATCTGTGCCCCGTTTTGCCGCATCGGCCGGTGCCACCCGCGTCGAAATCGGCCCGGCCGTTTGGGCTCCACGTGCCAATATCCTCCGTTGGACAGACACAGACACACACACACACACACACACACACACACACACACACACACACACACACACACACACACACACACACACACACACACACACACACACACACACACACACACACACACACACGCACACACGCACGCACGCACGCACGCACGCACGCACGCACGCACGCACACACACACACACACACACACACACACACACACACACACACACACACACACACACACACACACACACACACACACACACACCGGTTCCGGTCTCGTGGCGGGCGGGGGAGGCGGCGGTGGCGGCGTGAGCGGGTGCTTCCAAAGTTTTTTGATCCACTCCGGTCGATTTCATCACTAACGTGGGTCGCGCTGCGGCGGCGGTGAGCGGGGTGCCCTAAAACTTAACTAGGGCGCGCGAGAACTGGCGCTTTGGTGGGCGGCCGAACGAAATAATACAACACGTATAGAGTTTGCAAGCGGTGCCATGACTTAAGTGCTTTGGCACTTTTACACCAATTGCTTGATTGTGATTTCTGCATTATTATGTGCATTATGAATAAAATCTCACAAACAAAAACAAACAAACACACACAAGCTCCTCCTACTTTCCGAGCGACGGCCCGGTGGAAATCTTCGAACTCAGAAAAACATGTAAACATGTTTCTCTTCTTTCTACGATTTTGAATAATCGCGGGAAGCAGTGGGTTTGGCTCGTTTACGTTACAAAATAGCGAAATGATAACGAGCACTAAAACGTGTCAGCTTGACACGTAATAGACTAGAGGCCGGCAATGCGATCGGGCATTGCCTTGGGGTCAAAATCGTACGATAATTCCGTAATTTGGCCCCAGCCGGCCAGGCCACCGCTGATTAGCCGTTGCAGTGACCTCAGACTGTGACGTCACCACCAGCTGCCACTGTGTGGCGTTCCTCAGTGCTGTGCGGCACAGTATCCTGTTGTGCGGCACAGTATCCACGGCCGGCCGGCACCAGCTGACAGCGGAGGCCCGCTCATTCAAAATCGTAATTTGGTTTTACCCCTGGAGGGTTTATTTTTCCCCCTCAGGATCGGCAGCCATTAATGGATTTCGGGCCGCAGTATCGCGCACGTGACCTGCGAGTATCAAGTCTGTGGCACCAACCGTGTGACCTGAGGAGGCAAAAAAAGGAAAAATGATGGCGCCCACTTTTTGGCACTTGGCACGTGCCACGTGCCATTGATTGACCCGAAAATTGTATCATCATCTGTGCCCCGTCTTGCCGCATCGAACGGTGCCACCCGCGTCGAAATCGGCCACGTCGTTTGGGCTCCACGTGCCATATGCTCCGTTGGACAGACACACCTACACACAAACAAGCTCCTCCCACTTTCCGAGCGACGGCCCGGTGGAAATCTTCGAACTCTGAAAAACAGGTAAACATGTTTCTCATTTTTCTACGATTTTGAACTACAACCGACATGACAGCAACAAGCATTATTTTAGTTTTAATTCTAACCGGGAACAGCATTTTTAAATTTTGTGAACAATTAAAACAAGTCAAAATGACCTGTGCCATTTGCAGTGTCAGTCCCGTTATATCCCAGTGGGACATTTTGGTACCGCATATATTGGCTTATATTACCGTTACTTGAACTGTCCCAAGCAGTTCTCATGCTCCTTAGTCCCCAGCACCAAAACGCGAGTCGGCAAACGTAGCTTTCCACCCCACAGTTAATATCCACCAGCTGATCAGCTAACGCAATGGCTCCATGGGCTTGTGCCCATAACGTGGTCTTGACAACTACAGAATGTCATAGCCGTGTCAATTCACTGTTGTAAACACTCGCATATCCAGCTACTGTACGCTTTAGCACTGGCTCCGACAACGAAGTCGTGACGAACTCCACAAAGACGTGATCCAGTATTATCAAGTTACAGCTGGAACGAAATGCGATTAGCGGTTACCGCGGTTTTCTTTTGAAACAACTATGGTATGAAACAAACGTTGAGTTCGAGCTAAGACGTAGTACTATTTCTCAATGTTAACCAGGAAATTGTGCAAGCTTAAGACAGAATAAGATGGATGCAACGGATGATGTATGTCAACACCATAAGAAGACACGATACATTAGTAAACCATATGTAACTGGGCCATCAGCAGTTCAATCACTTTTCCCGCGAATCAATAAAGACTCCCGTGCAATCAGTTGAGGCCCAAGTGTACGCAGGTCCCAATACTGCGCAACCGGGGCCGGGTGACCTTGTTGGTCGTGCCCGGCCCTGTTCCCGTTGTCGCCGGGATGGTCGGGGCCGGGCCGATGCGGGTCGGAGTGGTGCGGGCCCGGCAGGGGCAGGAGGGGTCGACCGGCGCCGCGGGGCATATATCGGCCAGCAGTGGAACAGAGACATCAGTGCTGCATCATGTGGTCGCCGACACTGGTTCTGCCGCTGCTGGCCGCCGTCTCTGCCCTGAGGGAGGGCGTGGCGTCCAGACAGGCTGTTAAGAGGCAAATGGCGTCCGGCTTCACCCCGCTGACTGGCTACACAGCTCAGCATCAGCAGCAGCAGCAGAAGCAGCACGGAAATGGGTGAGACGTGACTAGATCATTACAATCTCTCACAAGATCTGCTACATTCTCAGTGCGCCAGACACAGTATCACGAGAGCATGCCGTCATTGACACGGTTTGCATGTTTCGAACATACCATAGGCACTGAAGACTGAGCCGGAAAAGTTGCCAAGCGTTCTGGTTTCCGTCATACCATGATGCCACAATTGTATAGATAAAGTGCATACACCCTTTTCCCAGACATGCAGTTTACCGTTTAAGGTTGTGATATACTTTCTCTGAAGTCTGAAGAAGTATTAAAATATACAACATATTTTCCGTAGATATGAACGTTTGAACAACATTAACCCTCGCCCTACAGCCTAACAGCCCCCCCCCCCCCCTGAAGGTTTTTCTTGAATAACTTTTTACGCATGCGACGCATCTTGCTGAAATTTTCGGTAGCTGAGTTTACAACAATTATACGTTTGCTGTAAAATGTCATTAAAATTGATTAAGTAGTTTGGGAGATAATCATGTTTTGATGATGTCATGTTGGTTGAAAAACGATAAATATTTGAAAAATGGTAGAAAACAGAGTTTTAAAGGAAATTGCAAACGCAATTCACCAAAGATACAAAATGGCATTCTCTTTCAAATTTCAATCTCGGATTGTCAAAATTTTGGGTTTTCGACCCCTAAAATTTAAAACAAAAACTGTTTTTTTTTAATCCACACAAAATCAAAATTTTCAAAGATGTTAAAAAAACGGAATAAATGTGATAGAACTTAGTATGAACAATACTCATACCAAATTTCAAAGCAATATCTTCATTTTTGACTGAGTGATGACTCCCTAAGTGTAAGCAACTGATGACGTCATTTTTTGTAAATAACTTGCTTTGATTTTTTTTGACAAGATACCAACAAATAATTACCTTTTCTGTATTTCTGAGCCAAAACTAGTCTAGGAACATGCCTTTTTATTTGCATTTATCAATTTCTAATTTTGAGGTTTTCTGAAGAGCAAAATCGCTGTTCTGGGCGTGGTAAATCCGAGGTCATTCACTTGATCTGGAAGGTCACCAGTTGACCTGAAACCTAAACATCGCATACTGTTCGATTCCTCTCATGACAGGCAACATGCTGGTTCTTACCGCATTGATGGTATTTACCGCATTTGTTGCTTGGTATGGAAGTTAACAGGCGGGCCTGTCAGCCCCCCCCCCCCCCCCCCGTAGGGCGAAGGTGAAAAAAGCTTCCGTAGGGCGAGGGTTAGTGTATAGTGATATTACCGAACGAATCTCGCCAATGAAAATGCCTGCAAAATGACTGCATCTGCACCGTATGAGCTATGTTCCGCAATGTGACGATACGTGAGCGTGTCGACCACAAGCTGTCACACAATAGGTACGGGGAAGTGTTGCCTTCTGAGCTTCTGAGTGCGTCATGCGCCTAAACGTGACATTCACGGCAGGGAAGTGTTGCCTTCTGAGCTTCTGAGTGCGTCATGCGCCTAAACGTGACATTCACGGCAGGGAAGTGTTGACTTCTGAGCTTCTGAGTGCGTCATGCGCCTAAACGTGACATTCACGGCAGGAAAGTGTTGACTTCTGAGCTTCTGAGTGCGTCATGCGCCTGAACGTGACATTCACGGCAGGGAAGTGTTGACTTCTGAGCTTTTGAGTGCGGCATGCGCCTGAACGTGACATTCACGGCAGGGAAGTGTTTGCCTTCTGAGCTTCCGAGTGCGTCATGCGCCTGAACGTGACATTCACGGCATGATCGCCCTCCGTTCGGTGAATCAAGTGGCCTCACCACAACAGTTAGTCACCAAATCACCGCACGGTATGTATGTGGCGGGTATTTCGTCCTTCGCAACGCTTGGAGTGAGTCTACATGTCAAGATGCCATGGTGCCGTGGCATTGGGGCTTTACGATACGACTGTTGTGATGCATCGTCGGCGTCTCTCACGCCAACCCAAGCGGGCAACCGAGACACCTCGCCAGCAATATCAAATGTGCATCATTCTACCGCGTTAATTGTAAACGCATTACTGTACAAATACTTGAAATAGGACGCCATACAAACACTGGCGGATCCAGCCGTCGTTTTCTTTTGTTGGGAGGAAACTTTTTGTGGCAAAAAGGTACCCAATTTTTTCCCCTCCGCGGATTTGGGCCGGTCACCATATTTTGGTATTCGAGCTTAAGAAATTCACTTTTCAAATTCACAACAAACAAAAAAGTTTTTTCTTCATTTTGGGGTTCAAAACCCCAAAATTTCGGAAATCCGAGACTCACCCATCGTGAAGAAAATGTAATTTCGTTTCTTTTGACGTTTTTATTTGCAATTTGCTTCAAAGCTCTATTTTCTACGATTTTCCAAACATTTATAGTTTTTCCACCAAAAATGGCATGACATGCGTCATTAAAACGTTATTATCTCCCAAAATGCTCCATCAATTGCATTGACAGTTGGTGAGAAGATGAATGAACTTGAATGAACTTGATGAAGCATAAGGTACTGAAAGTTTCACGTTGATGTCTATCATAGTTTTCAGGTTATCGAGAAAATCAGGGAGGGGGCAGATACTTCTGATAAGGTTTGAGCTAGAAGTACCTATCTCAACCTAGAGCTAGAAGTACCTATCTCAATACGTACCTACATATAGTTTGTTTTATTTTGATTGCACAATTGCCATTCAGTTGATGGCACTAGGTCCAAAAAAATGAAATTTATTGACGCGTCAATTGTGTTATGCAAAGTGGGCAGAGCTTGCCATAGCTGTATAACAGCTATAACAGGAGCTGTATAACACAAATGGACATAATTATTGACAAAATTTCACTAAAAACACCTAGTCCCCATGGAAAATGACCAGTCTCCAAAAATAATCACACCATCTGATGCACAACTGTTTACTCCATCCACCTCGGTCACAACTCAAACTGTTTACGTAAGTTTTTTGGTTTGTTTCGGGAAAGATTGAGACGCCATCACGTGGCGACAAATTACATCAAATATGTTTCTGTTATTCTCTTAGGATAACTTTTTTTAATTTTCAAGTTTATATTTTGCAAGTAAATAAAACTAATTTTGTAATGTAATTACATGCAATCTATATTATTAAAGACAGTGTTCGTCCGTCTGTCCGTCCGTCCGATGTTCTGTCACACTTTGATGTGCTGGTGCTCAGAGATGGTTATACTTAGAAAGCTGTAATTTTCGCAACCGTTCGGGTCGCGTCGCACTTGGACATTGTATAAATTTGGCGTCAATCCGGGCCGAGGGTGGCGCGTGGCGCGTGCAAACGTCTCCCATAGGTTTAACATGGGAAACGCGAAATTCTGAATTCGCGAAAAACGGGCAAGTTCCGCGCGGTTCCCCGGCCGCTGCCTCGGCAACCGAGAGTCGCAGCGGTATGCGAGCAACATTATGTGATAGATAATCGATTGGCCTGGCGTATAAGATGTCGTCCAGAGCGATGTGCGTGCCACGTGCAAAATTGTGACCACTTCTATGATAAAATTGGCATATTCAGGATTTTAATTGGTGCTTGGAAACCGTTCGAAGTAGAACGCTGATCAGGGCACCATTTTCCAGGCGCAGGTACCACCTTCAGATTATATGTGTTACTCAAAGCTGTGTGACTAATATTTTGGCGTTGAAGTTGAAATGCAATATTTTTGGACAATTTAATCCTTCACACCGCCGTAACACCCAAAACAAGGACAAACTTGACCAGCAAATTTACACAGACGGATAGCGCCGTTCTTGCTGACCTATATCCACCCAAAATATTACGTAAATTGCTGATAGGTAACTTATGCTGAAGTCAAACGTAAACGATTACCGACGCTAACGTTGCGAAATAATTTCGTCGAATAAAATAGCATCGCTTAAGTTTGCCCAAGACTGACAGTGCCGCAGTCAAATTCATCAATGAGCGCATGACTAGCTGACGTTGCACCTCCCTCCCGGGGAGATTTTGTTGAAGCCGGTTGACATATTTCAGGCATGTAAACCGCTAAAATGTGTTGGCAGAGACTGCGACACGGGAACGAGATACGGTAAGAATATATGGGAACGAAATACGGCAACAAGATACGGACACTGGGTACGGGAAAGGGATGTTGGAACGAGATAGGGAACGGGATACGGGAATGAGATACGGGAACTAGATATGGTAAGAAGATATCGGAACGGTGTAAGAGATACGGGAACGGGATACGGGAACGGGATACGGGAACGGGATACGGGAACGGGATACGGGAACGGGATACGGGAACGGGATACGGGAACGGGATACGGGAACGGGATACGGGAACGGGATACGGGAACGGGATACGGGAACGGGATACGGGAACGGGATACGGGAACGGGATACGGGATACGGGAACGGGATACGGGAACGGGATACGGGAACGGGATACGGGAACGATATACGGGAACGGGATACGGGATACGGGAACGGGATACGGGATACGGGAACGGGATACGGTAACGGGATACGATAACGGGATACGGGAACGGGATACGGAAACGGGATACGGAAACGGGATACAGAAACGGGATACGGAAACGGGATACGGAAACGGGATACGGAAACGGGATACGGAAACGGGATACGGAAACGGGATACGGAAACGGGATACGGAAACGGGATACGGAAACGGGATACGGAAACGGGATACGGAAACGGGATACGGGAACGGGACTAGGAATACGGAATAGGGAATACGGATTACAGAATACGGAATACGGAATACGGAATACTGAATACGAAATACGGGATACGGGAAACGGCTAGCATATATAAATTAGCTGGCTATATAAATTGCGCATCGCGCAATACAGGCCCTCTAGTTACTATGAAAAGTATTTTGTTTTACAAAATTATTCACCCATGCTGTTACTGCATCAATATTTTGATACAGTTATTTTAATTTGAGTTTTTAAAAAAAATATTCAGGTGAGCCAAGGGATAAAAAAATTATGCACTTATAAAGCAATATTGCATTAATTTCCAAGATAATTATTGAACATCTAGGTGGCTGAAATTGTATTGCCACAATGTACAATGCACAGATTCATGTGCCATTCATCACATCGTTGTTATCCAGTGCTTCATAATTGCCGTTTGTAAATCGGTCATTTTACCCAATACCATTTATATTGGGCTGGATCAAAATATTGACGCGTCAAAAACATTATTATTTGGGCCTAGTACTAGCAACTGCATTGGGACCTTCGTGAGAATCACACGTGAATTTTGTACACACCGCTGTCACGCGTCCCGAAAAGTTATTTCCACAAAAGCAGCGCTTCATTTTTGACAACCATTTGCGCCGAAATAGAGTGTAGATTGGATTCAAAATTGATACCATATGAAATGTTCTTCCTTCATGTAAAAAAACGTTTGTTCGAGCCTCAATTCCGACTGGCAGGTTGCTGGCCGCTATTTTCTCGTTCAGTTGAGCTTTTTAAGCCCAGATTTGATGGTAAGAGCCGTGTTTTAAAAACAAAAATCCAGTTTTGCACTGTGGATAGCTGGATTTGGATTGCTGCAAAGTCAATTTTTACTATAAATTGTTAAAGTTTTTTGTTGGGGGGGGGGGCAAAAGACATGTTGGCCCCTTTCCTGGCTGTTGGGGGGGGGGGGCATGACCTGGTTGCCCCCCCCCCCCCTGGATCCGCCAGTGCATACAAACTTGTTGTTAAGCATAGGAGTTAAAATGAAAGGGTGCCTCTTACTTTTCATTAAAATGTTTCATTATTGTTTAATTTCTTTAAAAAAGTGCCTACCTATAAAAATAACAAATGGAACTGGAATGAGGAATCTATGCCTTCGGATTAGTCTGCATGGCTCCGCCACAGGGGGGACGGGGGAGACGTGTCCGTCCCCCCCCCCCCCCCCCCCCCTCCCCACACACATTTGCAGATTTAAGCATTACGCCTATGGGCGTTGCATGGAAAGAATTGACTTCAGAATGCCTTTGTCTCCCCCCAACTTTCGGAAGGTGGCGGCGTCCTTGCTGCATAGCTAAGCATTTTAACTCATGTGTAATGCGGTGCAGCATACACGGAACACATGCTGTGTATTGCGGCACAGCATGTCTTCAGTTGGGTATTGTGTAATGCGGAGCAGCATCGCATTGTTCTAAGTAGGCGGGGTGTGGTGTATAACAGCGTCTTATCGGCTCTGCGGAACAACGAAAACATTTAGGTAGGTATTTTGCAGCATAATTTATCCAACGTGTTGTCACATGTTAATATGCATGCGCCTCAGAGATTGAAACACAATGTCATGTATAGCTCCGCCAATATTTGTGTTTGTGCATGTTTTGCCACCGAGCAGGTCGGTGAGGCATCGTGGACCACTGGACTGTCTCTCGCCTGTGCAGGCGGTGATGTGAGTCCAGCTGAGCCCAGGTGAATCCGTCTGCCCCTCGTCAAGGCCAGTCGTGTGTGTCAGCCGGCAGCAGCAGCCGCTGAGCCGAGCCGGGCCGACACCGCCAGCCTCGACCCGGCTCGCCGCGCACCGAAGGGGGAGGGGGGAGCCGCCTTCCGGGACCGGCTGGGCCGCGGCTGGGCCTCGGTCCGTCTGGGGCATTTCACGACAAATCGACACACCAAAGTCGCATATTAACACCCTACATCTCAGATTTTAATGAAACTTTGTTCAGGGGGTAATTGGGGGCCCAGAACACGCCTGAGCAATTTTCAGCTCACTCCGTCTAACGGCTATGGAGATATAGCCTGCGGCATTTTCACCAGGTCAGACAAACTCATTTTTGTTTACCAATTTGGGTTGTTTAAATTTAACAAACCTATATATCATTCGAATCCGCTTGAGCTGAAGAACACTCTGGTGTTTTTTCGTGTAACTCAAACTTGTTATTTCAAGTGACCTTGACTGACCTTACGTGACCTTGACACAAGGGCAATTTGTATTTTATTTTTTTAATTGACCTCAGGTTGTCATCTGGTAGTGTGCAAAAAATGGCGGATAGGTGTTTTCTATAAATGTCATTATTGTCCGTCCAAACAATAGCCCTCGCCCTGGTGGGGGCTATCGCTTGGTCATTTTGACCCCCTCTTAGTTTTTTTCTCGCGAATAGCGAGAAAACGGCGGCGTGCAGCGCCGCCAAATATGGAACACTTATTTGGGCATCCATTACCCACATTTCGTGAAAGTTTTAACTTCAGGTCATCACAGGTCAGGTCACCAGGTCACGTCAAGTGACCTTACCTCCAAAAATGTTTGTGGTCGTGCCAGTGTTTGTCCGAGAGTTTTGAAACTAGCAGGATTTCATAAGGTCATAAGTACCTACAATTAATTTATCTCAGAGTTGTTTGTATCAGTGACTTAAGGTCAGGTAAATTCCGTGACTTCCCCAGTATAAGTCAATGGGAAATATACAAATGCTTCCTATTCAGAGAATATGCGTTGGACCAGGCCAATTATTCCAGAATTATGTTATTTTAGCTCATTATTGATGACCCAGATGCCATTGTTGCTCTGTGACCTCTGCAAGGTCAGCTGAGGACATCTCAGGTCACCAGCACTGTTTTGCCAATAACTATTGATATCATAAATATATAGACGTGCAAATGACACCACTGTGTTTGTCTCGTCGAGTCCTTTTGACCTGTAATGACCTCTGGTGACCTCAATATTGAGCTGAGCCAAATCCAGGCGTGCCTCTGAAACACCTTCGCGCTGGTGGGGGGTCAAAATGATCCCCCTCTAACTCGAAAACTAAAAGGGCTATAAAAACGCGAGAAAAAAAACGTTTGAAAGCTCTTGACAAGGTCATTCGACGTTACTTCGGGTATGATTTGGCTCGGCTCAATATTGAGGTTACTAGAGGTCATCAAAAGTCAAATTTTCCAAGTATAGGACTTTGCTCCAGAAACCCTCCAAATATCTAGGGAACTATGATAGCTAGGAACAAACGGAAAAAGCAACCGAAAGCTTATGAAAAATTTAATCGCCATAAGTGTCCACAAGTTTAAGCTCAGGTAAATAGTTTAGGTCCGCCCCAGAGATCACCAAAGGTCACGAGGGCATTGTTTCCCAAAAAGGTTGTAATAAATATTTGTTATTGGTTGGACATATAGTGGTAATTTTAACACCAGCGTTTTTGCCTTGCCAAGGCGCTTCTAAACATATTAATGGTGCCCTGGTTAGGTCAACTTAAAAAAATGACCTCAGGTCAAGGTCCTTTGGTGACCCAGGTAGGTCATGTTGCACATGGGGCGACGCGATTCGACGAGACAAACATAGTGGTGTCATTTGCACGTCTATATATTTAGTATATCAATAGTTATTGGCAAAAAAGTGTTGGTGACCTGAGATGACCTCAGCTGACCTTGCAGAGGTCACAGAGCAACAATGGGATCTGGGTCATCCATAATGAGCTAAAATAACATAATTCTGGAATAATTGGCCTGATCCGACGTATATTCTCTGAATAGGAAGCATTTGTATATTTCCCATTGACTTATACTGGGGAGGTCACGGAATTTACCTGACCTTAGGTCACTGATACAAACAAATCTGAGATAAATTAATTGTAGGTACTTATGACCTTATGAAATCCTGCTAGTTCCAAACTCTCGGACAAACACTGGCACGACCACAAACATTTTTGGAGGTAAGATCACTTGACGTGACCTGGTGGCCTGACCTGTGATGACCTAAAGTTAAAACTTTCACGAAATGTGGGTAATTGATGCCCAAATACCATATTTAGCGGCGCTGCACGACGCCGTTTTGTCGCTATCGCGAAAACCTAAGAGGGGTCAAAATGACTCCCCCCACCAGGGCGAGGGCTATTGCTTGGACGGAAAATAATGGAATTTATAGAGAACACCTATCCGCCATTTTGTGCCCACTACCAGATGACACCCTGAGGTCAATGTTAAAAATGAAAAAAATGAAAAAATTTCCTTTTGTCAAGGTCACGCAAGGTCACCCAAGGTCACTCGAAATAACAAGTTTGAGTTACACGAAACAAAATACCAGAATGTTCTTAAGCTCAGGCGGAGTCGAATGAAATATAGGTTTGTTAAATTTAAACAACCCAAGTTGGTCTACAAAAAAAAAAAATGAGTTTGTCTGACCTGGTGAAAATGCCGCAGGCTATATCTCCATAGCCGTTGGTCGGAGTGAGCTGAAAATTGCACAGGCGTGTTCGGGGCCCCCAATTACCCCCTGAACAAAGTTTCATCAAAATTTGAGATGTATGGTGTCACCCTTGTGTCGATTTGTCGTGAAATGCCCCATCTTCCGCTGGTGGCGTGAGTCGCCGCCCCCGCGCCGGCCGGGGGGAGTGTTGTCAGTAGTGTCTGTCCGCCGCGCCGGCCGGGGGGGGGAGTGGAGTCAGGAGTGTCTGTCCGCCGCGCCGGCCGGGGGGAGTGGAGTCAGGAGTGTCTGTCCGCCGCGCCGGCCGGGGGGGGGGGGAGTGTTGTCAGTAGTGTCTGTCCGCCGCGCCGGCCGGGGGAGTGGAGTCAGTAGTGTCTGTCCGCCGCGCCGGTCGGGGGGAGTGTTGTCAGGAGTGTCTGTCCGCCGCGCCGGCCGGGGGGAGTGTTGTCAGTAGTGTCTGTCCGCCGCGCCGGCCGGGGGGAGTGTTGTCAGTAGTGTCTGTCCGCCGCGCCGGCCGGGGGAGTGGAGTCAGTAGTGTCTGTCCGCCGCGCCGGTCGGGGGGAGTGTTGTCAGGAGTGTCTGTCCGCCGCGCCGGCCGGGGGGAGTGTTGTCAGTAGTGTCTGTCCGCCGCGCCGGCCGGGGGAGTGGAGTCAGTAGTGTCTGTCCGCCGCGCCGGCCGGGGGAGTGTTGTCAGGAGTGTCTGTCCGCCGCGCCGGCCGGGGGAGTGGAGTCAGTAGTGTCTGTCCGCCGCGCCGGCCGGGGCAGTGTTGTCAGGAGTGTCTGTCCGCCGCGCCGGCCGGGGGGAGTGGAGTCAGTAGTGTCTGTCCGCCGCGCCGGCCGGGGCAGTGTTGTCAGGAGTGTCTGTCCGCCGCGCCGGCCGGGGGAGTGGAGTCAGTAGTGTCTGTCCGCCGCGCCGGCCGGGGCAGTGTTGTCAGGAGTGTCTGTCCGCCGCGCCGGCCGGGGGGAGTGGAGTCAGTAGTGTCTGTCCGCCGCGCCGGCCGGGGGGAGTGGAGTCAGGAGTGTCTGTCCGCCGCGCCGGCCGGGGGGAGTGGAGTCAGGAGTGTCTGTCCGCCGCGCCGGCCGGGGGGGAGTGGAGTCAGTAGTGTCTGTCCGCCGCGCCGGCCGGGGGGAGTGGAGTCAGTAGTGTCTGTCCGCCGCGCCGGCCGGGGCAGTGTTGTCAGGAGTGTCTGTCCGCCGCGCCGGCCGGGGGAGTGGAGTCAGTAGTGTCTGTCCGCCGCGCCGGCCGGGGGGGGAGTGGAGTCAGGAGTGTCTGTCCGCCGCGCCGGCCGGGGGAGTGGAGTCAGTAGTGTCTGTCCGCCGCGCCGGCCGGGGGGAGTGGAGTCAGTAGTGTCTGTCCGCCGCGCCGGCCGGGGGAGTGTTGTCAGTAGTGTCTGTCCGCCGCGCCGGCCGGGGGGGAGTGTTGTCAGTAGTGTCTGTCCGCCGCGCCGGCCGGGGGAGTGGAGTCAGGAGTGTCTGTCCGCCGCGCCGGCCGGGGGAGTGGAGTCAGTAGTGTCTGTCCGCCGCGCCGGCCGGGGGGAGTGTTGTCAGTAGTGTCTGTCCGCCGCGCCGACCGGGGGGAGTGTTGTCAGTAGTGTCTGTCCGCCGCGCCGGCCGGGGGGAGTGTTGTCAGTAGTGTCTGTCCGCCGCGCCGGCCGGGGGGAGTGTTGTCAGTAGTGTCTGTCCGCCGCGCCGGCCGGGGGAGTGGAGTCAGTAGTGTCTGTCCGCCGCGCCGGCCGGGGGAGTGGAGTCAGTAGTGTCTGTCCGCCGCGCCGGCCGGGGGGAGTGGAGTCAGTAGTGTCTGTCCGCCGCGCCGGCCGGGGGAGTGGAGTCAGTAGTGTCTGTCCGCCGCGCCGGCCGGGGGGAGTGTTGTCAGTAGTGTCTGTCCGCCGCGCCGGCCGGGGGAGTGGAGTCAGTAGTGTCTGTCCGCCGCGCCGGCCGGGGGGAGTGGAGTCAGTAGTGTCTGTCCGCCGCGCCGGCCGGGGGAGTGGAGTCAGTAGTGTCTGTCCGCCGCGCCGGCCGGGGGAGTGTTGTCAGGAGTGTCTGTCCGCCGCGCCGGTCGGGGGGAGTGGAGTCAGTAGTGTCTGTCCGCCGCGCCGGCCGGGGGGAGTGGAGTCAGTAGTGTCTGTCCGCCGCGCCGGCCGGGGGGAGTGGAGTCAGGAGTGTCTGTCCGCCGCGCCGGCCGGGGGAGTGGAGTCAGGAGTGTCTGTCCGCCGCGCCGGCCGGGGGGAGTGGAGTCAGTAGTGTCTGTCCGCCGCGCCGGCCGGGGGGAGTGGAGTCAGGAGTGTCTGTCCGCCGCGCCGGCCGGGGGGGAGTGTTGTCAGTAGTGTCTGTCCGCCGCGCCGGCCGGGGGAGTGGAGTCAGTAGTGTCTGTCCGCCGCGCCGGCCGGGGGAGTGTTGTCAGGAGTGTCTGTCCGCCGCGCCGGTCGGGGGGAGTGGAGTCAGTAGTGTCTGTCCGCCGCGCCGGCCGGGGGGAGTGGAGTCAGTAGTGTCTGTCCGCCGCGCCGGCCGGGGGGAGTGTTGTCAGTAGTGTCTGTCCGCCGCGCCGGCCGGGGGGAGTGGAGTCAGGAGTGTCTGTCCGCCGCGCCGGTCGGGGCAGTGTTGTCAGGAGTGTCTGTCCGCCGCGCCGGCCGGGGGGAGTGTTGTCAGTAGTGTCTGTCCGCCGCGCCGGCCGGGGGGAGTGTTGTCAGTAGTGTCTGTCCGCCGCGCCGGCCGGGGGAGTGGAGTCAGTAGTGTCTGTCAATCTGACAGTCACGCTGGCTGGACTGGAGACCGGCGGTGGCGGTGGTCACGGCGAGACTGACGGCTGGGGACCAGCCTCATTGTCATGTCGGCAGCGGAGCAGATGGCAACAGCACAGGTCCTGCCGCTGGCGCTGGCATCGCCTGATGATTGTCCAAGCCGCACCACTTAATCTCGTCTGTCCTCATTACAGTTGAGGTTAGCACCGAGCCCTGACCTCTGTGTTTCACTGTGTGCGCCGTCACGAGGCACTGTGTGCGCCGTCACGAGGCACAGTGCCTCGTACCTCACAGTGCTGTCCGCGTGTCCGCAGGTACGGCGGTGGGCCGGGTCCGGCGTACCCTCCGCCCGGGTACCCGCACCCGTACCCGGGCTCCGGCCACCATGGCGGGCCGTACCTGCCGCCCGTGCCGCACACCTCCGTCCACATCGAGCCAGAGAAGGTCGTGCTCAACTGCGTCGTCCAGGGATATTCATCCACGTAAGTAGTCTTAAGAAGTTTTAAGTAGTATTAAGTCGTGTAAGTCGCCATCATTCCGGGTAACAGTGGCCTGAGCCCCGAGCAGGGATGGGTCACTGGGTCTTCACATATGATGGATGGCTGTGATGAGCATGTGCAGATACAAAGTAGATGGAAAAAGTAGCCTTTGCTCATGTCATGGTAATTAAAAAGATGATGAATAATTAACCTATATTACGCCTTACGGCTTCTTCAGGGCTAAAACAGTTCTGTTTTAGCCCTGAGAAGCCACAAGGCGTAATATAGGTCAATTATTCATCATCTTCTTTAATTACCATGACATGAGCAAAGGCTACTTTTTCCATCTACTTTGTATGGGTCACTGGGGTACCTACTGGTCACCAGGCTGGATCGAGGCCGACCGTATCGGCAACAGAGGATCGCCAGAACAGCAGGAGAGCAGCTGAGCGAGAAACTCCATGAAAGAGGCTTTGGACTACTGTGCGGTTTTCGATAGCTGAACCACAGAGCTGTGACGCCCCAGTCACCACAGAGCTGTGACTATACAGAGCTGTGGACACCCAGTCACCACAGAGCTGTGACACCCCAGTCACACAGAGCTGTGACACCCCAGTCACCACAGAGCTGTGACTATACAGAGCTGTGACACCCCAGTCACCACAGAGCTGTGACTATACAGAGCTGTGACACCCCAGTCACCACAGAGCATGTGACTATACAGAGCTGTGACACCCCAGTCACCACAGAGCTGTGACCATACAGAGCTGTGACACCCCAGTCACCACAGAGCTGTGACTATACAGAGCTGTGACACCCCAGTCACCACAGAGCTGTGACTATACAGAGCTGTGACACCCCAGTCACCACAGAGCTGTGACACCCCAGTCACCACAGAGCTGTGACACCCCAGTCACCACAGAGCTGTGACACCCCAGTCACCACAGAGCTGTGACACCCCAGTCACCACAGAGCTGTGGACTATACAGAGCTGTGACACCCCAGTCACCACAGAGCTGTGACACCCCCAGTCACCACAGAGCTGTGACTATACAGAGCTGTGACACCCCAGTCACCACAGAGCTGTGACACCCCAGTCACTACAAGAGCTGTGACCATACAGAGCTGTGACACCCCAGTCACCACAGACCTGTGACGCCCCCAGTCCACCACAGAGCTGTGACACCCCAGTCACTACAGAGCTGTGACCATACAGAGCTGTGACACCCCAGTCACCACAGGACCTGTGACACCCCAGTCACCACAGAGCTGTGACACCCCCAGTCACCACAGAGCTGTGACCACCCCAGTCACCACAGAGCTGTGACACCCCCAGTCACCACAGAGCTGTGACACCCCAGTCACCACAGAGCTGTGACCATACAGAGCTGTGACACCCCAGTCACCACAGAGCTGTGACTATACAGAGCTGTGACAACCCCAGTCACCACAGAGCTGTGACTATACAGAGCTGTGACACCCCAGTCACCACAGAGCGGTGACTATACAGAGCTGTGACACCCCAGTCACCACAGAGCTGTGACACCCCAGGTCACTACAGAGCTGTGACTATACAGAGCTGTGACACCCCAGTCACCACAGAGCTGTGACTATACAGAGCTGTGACACCCCAGTCACCACAGAGCTGTGACTATACAGAGCTGTGACACCCCAGTCACCACAGAGCTGTGACTATACAGAGCTGTGACACCCCAGTCACCACAGAGCTGTGACTATACAGAGCTGTGACACCCCAGTCACCACTGAGCTGTGACACCCCAGTCACCACAGAGCTGTGACCATACAGAGCTGTGACACCCCAGTCACCACAGAGCTGTGACTATACAGAGCTGTGACACCCCAGTCACCACAGAGCTGTGACACCCCAGTCCACCACAGAGCTGTGACGCCCCAGTCACCACAGAAGCTGTGACTATACAGAGCTGTGACACCCAGTCCACCACAGAGCTGTGACTATACAGAGCTGTGGACACCCCAGTCACCACAGAGCTGTGACTATACAGAGCTGTGACCACCCAGTCACCACAGAGAGGGTGACCCCCCAGTCACCACAGAGCTGTGACTATACAGAGCTGTGACACACCCCAGTCACCACAGAGAGGTGACACCCCAGTCACCACAGAGCTGTGACTATACAGAGCTGTGACACCCCAGTCACCACAGAGCTGTGACTATACAGAGCTGTGACACCCCAGTCACCACAGAGCTGTGACACCCCAGTCACCACAGAGCTGTGACACCCAGTCACCACAGAGCTGTGACTATACAGAGCTGTGACACCCAGTCACCACAGAGCTGTGACTATACAGAGCTGTGACACCCCAGTCACCACAGAGCTGTGACTATACAGAGCTGTGACACCCAGTCCACCACAGAGCTGTGACACCCCAGTCCCACAGAGCTGTGACGCCCCCCAGTCACCACAGAGCTGTGACTATACAGAGCTGTGACACCCCAGTCACCCACAGAGGAGGTGACACCCCAGTCACCACAGAGCTGTGACACCCCAGTCACCACAGAGCTGTGACGCCCCAGTCACCACAGAGCTGTGACTATACAGAGCTGTGACACCCCAGTCACCACAGAGAGGTGACACCCCAGTCACCACAGAGCTGTGACTATACAGAGCTGTGACACCCCAGTCACCACAGAGCTGTGACACCCCAGTCACCACAGAGCTGTGACACCCCAGTCACCACAGAGCTGTGACTATACAGAGCTTGTGACACCCCAGTCACCACAGAGCTGTGACACCCCAGTCACTACAGAGCTGTGACACCCCAGTCACCACAGAGCTGTGACACCCCAGTCACCACAGAGCTGTGACTATACAGACCTGTGACACCCCAGTCACCACAGAGCTGTGACACCCCAGTCACTACAGAGCTGTGACCATACAGAGCTGTGACAACCCCAGTCACCACAGAGCTGTGACTATACAGAGCTGTGACACCCCAGTCACCACAGACCTGTGACACCCCAGTCACCCACAGAGCTGTGACACCCCAGTCACCACAGAGCTGTGACCATACAGAGCTGTGACACCCCAGTCACCACAGAGCTGTGACTATACAGAGCTGTGACACCCAGTCACCACAGAGCTGTGACACCCCAGTCACCACAGAGCTGTGACACCCCAGTCACCACAGAGCTGTGACTATACAGAGCTGTGACACCCCAGTCACCACAGAGCTGTGACACCCCAGTCACCACAGAGCTGTGACTATACAGAGCTGTGACACCCCAGTCACCACAGAGCTGTGACTATACAGAGCTGTTGACACCCAGTCACCACAGAGCTGTGACTATACAGAGCTGTGACACCCCAGTCACCACAGAGCTGTGACACCCCAGTCACCACAGAGCTGTGACACCCCAGTCACCACAGAGCTGTGACACCCAGTCACCACAGAGCTGTGACACCCCAGTCACCACAGAGCTTGTGACTATACAGAGCTGTGACACCCCAGTCACCACAGAGCTGTGACTATACAGAGCTGTGACACCCCAGTCACCACGAGCTGTGACACCCCCAGTCACCACAGACCTGTGAATATACAGAGCTGTGACACCCCAGTCACCACAGAGCTGTGACACCCCAGTCACCACAGAGCTGTGACCATACAGAGCTGTGACGCCCCAGTCACCACAGAGCTGTGACTATACAGACTGTGGACACCCCAGTCACCACAGAGCTGTGACACCCCAGTCACCACAGAGCTGTGACACCCCAGTCACCACAGAGCTGTGAATATACAGAGCTGTGACGCCCCAGTCACCACAGAGCTGTGACTATACAGAGCTGTGACACCCCAGTCACCACAGAGCTGTGACACCCCAGTCACCACAGAGCTGTGACACCCCAGTCACCACAGAGCTGTGACACCCCAGTCACCACAGACCTTGTGACACCCCAGTCACCACAGAGCTGTGACTATACAGAGCTGTGACACCCCAGTCACCACAGAGCTGTGACTAGGGTCACGCCAGCCTTGTCAGAAGGGAGCAGTGGCTGAAGTTGTGACCGTTGACCTCTGATCGATAGGGAGGCACCCAGCAGGGACTGAGGGTGGTGAGTGTACGCTGACATACAGATCAGTGAAAGTTTCAGACGTGAGATGTGCTGTGAGATGTGAGGCGCCAGTGAGATGTGCTGTGAGATGTGAGGCGCCAGTGAGATGTGCTATGAGATGTGAGGAACCATTGAGATGAGCTGTGAGATGTGAGGCGCAGTGAGATGTGATGTGAGATGTGAGGCGCCAGTGAGATGTGCCTGAGAGATGTGAGGCGCCAGTGAGATGAGAGGTGAGATGTGAGGCGCCAGTGAGATGTGCTGTGAGATGTGAGGCGCCAGTGAGATGTGCTGTGAGATGTGAGGCGCCAGTGAGATGTGCTGTGAGATGTGAGGAGGCGCCAATGAGATGTGCTGTGAGATGTGAGGAGGCGCCAGTGAGATGTGATGTGAGATGTGAGGCGCCAGTGAGATGTGCTGAGAGATGTGAGGCGCCAGTGAGATGAGATGTGAGATGTGAGGCGCCAGTGAGATGTGCTGTGAGATGTGAGGCGCCAGTGAGATGTGCTGTGAGATGTGAGGAGGCGCCAATGAGATGTGCTGTGAGATGTGAGGAGGCGCCAGTGAGATGTGCTGTGAGATGTGAGGCGCCAGTGAGATGTGTCGTGGTGATGTGAGGGCGCCAGTGAGATGAGCTGTGATATGTGAGGCGCCAGTGAGATGTGTCGTGGTGAGATGTGAGGAGGCGCCAGTGAGATGTGCTGTGAGATGTGAGGCGCCAGTGAGATGTCGTGGTGAGCCCGGACGGAGTTGAGCAATGAGCAGTCTCCAGACCATGTCAGCTGTTGTGAGTACAGCCCGCCCCACTGGGCCCACAGCAGGAGGTATGTAGGTACTGCTCCGGTGTCCCGCATACCTAGCTGGCACCTCCTTCCCCGCGCCGTCTCCCTCCC
>JAXIVJ010013426.1:0-37234 GCA_036785665.1 Chirona hameri | reverse complement strand
TACAGACGGTTCTAAGACAGACCAAGGAGTAGGCTGTGCTTTTGTGAGTGGTGACGATACAAGGTCTTTCACTTTGCCAAAACAAGCGTCCGTGTTTACATCCGAGCTTATAGGCCTGGTGAAAGCGCTCTGTTTTATTGAAGTAGGTAATGGCTCTTTACACCTTATTTTAACGGACTTTCTGAGCAGCCTTTTGGCACTCAGAACCTTGTATCCCCTTCAGAACATTTTACAGGATATTTTAAGGCGTATCACCGAATTACATCAGGCAGGTAAACAGGTTACTCTTTGTTAGATCCCCAGTCACGTGGGAATACATGGGAATGAGCTGGCGGACGCTGTTGCAAAGCGTGCTGTTCGGGTGGGGTGTACGCGACGTCTGCCCCTTCCAGCGAGATATTTCTTTCCGGCCATCACTGCATCTCTACAAGGCAAATGGCAACAAGTGTGGGATGGAGCAGGCAGAAATAAGCTACGGGAAATAAAGCCCAGGCTGGGCGTCTGGCACTCCAGTTCCCGCAAAGTTAGGAGGGAGGAAGTTATTCTTTGTAGGCTACGCATCGGTCACACCTATGCAACTCACGGCTATCTAGTGTGTAATGACAGCAGGCCACTCTGTCCTCGCTGTGGGTCGACACTCTCCGTAAAACATATGCTGGTTATATGTCCGCTCCTCGCTGCTGAACGGTCGCGTTTCTTCGTCCAGACTTCTCCACTAACTTTGTGTCAGCTTTTAGGGAACGATTCAGCAGCTATTCAGACAGATCGATTGTTTGCCTTCATCTCAGCCACCGGAATACCTATAGTATATACACCATAGTGACAAGATGACCTTCGTTATGGGCGCCAAGTGACCATAAGTAGTCGGTGCGCCCAAAAACCCAATCATCATCATGATCATCATCCGTCTGACTTTAGCTTTCTGCCTGCCGTCTGTCTCTGAACCTGCCATCATCATCATCATCTGATCATGATCATCATCCGTCTGACTTTAGCTTTCTGCCTGCCGTCTGTCTCTGAACCTGCCATCATCATCATCATCATTATCATCATCATCATCATCATCATCATCATCATCATCATCATCATCATCATCATTATCATCATCATCATCATCATCATCATCATCATCATCATCATCATCCTGATCATGATCCGTCTGACTTTAGCTTTCTGCCTGCCGTCTGTGTCTGAACCTGTCTGTGACCGCCGTTCCGACGCGTGCATCTCTGCTCCGGCAGCCGGCCGGTGATATACGGCCGGTACCTGCGGCTGATGCTGTCCACACTGGGCGGCGGCGGCGGCGGCGGCGGCGGCTCAGACCCGGCGCACCAGCAGGACGGCGAGCAGGACGGACAGGTCCAGCTGCTGGACGCCGCCATGCTGCTCCTCTCCCGGCTCGTGGACATGGCAGGTACGGCCGGCCTCTCTGCGTGAGACGATCATCTTTCTGGCCATAGTAATTTGGATGTTGTACATGAACCAGGACACAGTCAATGAATGCGATGATATTCAGTCAGACAGAAACTGGATTTAGTACCGTCTGAACGTGTGGGTGTGTGTGGACTGGATTGAGCTTCTCCTCTCGCATCGCACTGGGCTAGTTTGTCGAGAGAAGCGATTTATGGGACACGCTTTATCTTTAAATTGCCGCTTAAGTCGCGTAAATTGCCGCCTTATTGCCACCTGACCGGATGAGGCCGTGCACGCTTTCCACTAAAGGTGCAGAAAACTGGTCACGGCGTCACGGCACTGTGACTAAATCAGTTTCACGGCGGCACTAAGCCGGGAATAGGTCAGGTCAAATGAGATAAAGCCGTGACCTTATCATACTAAAGACTAAATCAGGCGCATGTTCCAAAGTCCAAACATTTTGATTGAAGCAATTGTTGCAGCTGTTCATTTGGTTTGCATTATATTTCTCAGTCACCTATGTCAGTCAACACTAAAGATTGACTGACTGACTAAAGATTGATACTTTGTATCACCCATAAACTGTTTCATCATGGTCGCTTAACTTGGGTATAGGATAGGCGACACGCATAGCACTAGGTTTCCATAAAGTAACCAACTTAAACATCACACTAATTTATAGGTAACACAAAGCCAGTGGCTTTGTATCACATATACACTTTTTTGTTGGTAGCTTCAAGGCACGAACAAGAAAAAGTTATGGAAGAAAACAAACACCAAGCCACTAAGCTTACTTACTTCACTAAAACTACCTACTACTTAGGTACCTGTTACCTAAGCAGAGAAAGTGTTCCGGAGATACCTTCCTCTTAAATCTTAGTCACAACTCACAGCACAACCAACCTGCACACTTACATGTTGTATGTTAATGGATCATTACATGGACACAGGATTCCAAATTTCCAGTAGCCTCAATATATGCCTCAGATGATGATTCAAGTAAATCAAGACATGGGGGCTTATTAACGGCTACAGACTCGGTCTAATAAAATTTATCCAAATTCCAAATACCCCAAGCCAAGCTAAGGATTATTGTTATGTAATAATTTCTCCTAGCACAAATAATTTACCAGTTATATTTCACTTCTCTGATGCGTCACAAATGGCGCTGTGCAAAGTGAAAACCCCCTGGTTAGCGGACAACACCGCCATATGTGCAGCCAAATGCAATCTCAGCAACGGCTGGACCGATTTGCTCGCAACAAGCACCAATCGATTTAGCGCATACGATTTCATCAGCCGTTCTGAAACTGGTGACCTCAGGTCATCACTGTGACCTTGTAAATGCACAAACGTCATATTTGGCATTGCAGCCAAATGGAATTTCGGCAACGGCTGGACCGATTTGGCTGCACATATGGCGGTGTAATAGTCCCTGGTTGGCAGCACTCGGGCGTTAAAAACCTACTACACCATAGGGTTCCCATGTTAAATCGATGATTTTAAGACGAAGCTGGCTCATAACCTATGGAAAATATGTTAAATCCGACTTCTTGAGTCTGGACCAGATAGCTACAAGCCTTGGATACAACGTTTATTTGTACTATTTTTATATATTCCTGGCGTAAAGGGGTTAAATGGCCTTGGGCGTTAACCAATGTCGGAACGACCGCTGACCGCTTCCAAATGCTACTACAGGTACTGAAATATACACTACTTCGACTACTACTTCGTATACTCGCTGGAATTAAAATCTATGGAAATACAAGTTATTGATAGCAAACAATACCTTTAATTTATAATAGACAAAACAACTACCAGCAAAAATTATATCTTGTCTAATTCCTGGGGGCGTTACATTCCTTACTGTTCTACCCCACGTTCTACCCGTTGTTCTATTACCCTGGTGCAAACAGCTGACGAATAATACATAATTTACCTTTTGACGTCGAAACAAAAATAAAAGCGCGCCGTAGTTGACGATGGCGCGCCACAGCTGCCGATACGCGTGGCGCGTTTGGCCTACGCGCCCTAATCCAGCAACAACAGCAATCTCCTCATTGCCAAGGTCATATATTCTGTGCCACTGATTCTCGGGAGTTCAAGTTCAAGTTGGCCTTAATGTGACATACTTACTATTTTGGGGGGTGAGCAATTTCGTTATTATAATATGTGGTTGGTTTCAATCAGGTGAGATGACAAGACTTTATGTTGGTATAGCTGTGGCTCACTGGTTACTTACATGCCAGAAGCCATGCTTGACATTACTATTTAAATTGTATCGTTATCCTTGTATGCTCTTAGACTTAGCTTTGATGGCCTGCAAGTGAGATAGATTTGCAGTTTGTATATGCCTATACCTGTATTTCAAAAGGTTGTTCCGGCAAATTTGGTAAATATCTGCTGTGCAGCGTGACGGCTTGTCATTAACATCAGCTAGAATCTGACTTTACCAACTTGTGTTGTCCATTTCCTAGTATTTAAAATGCCATTGTTGATGCTTGATGGCATGGTTGATTACTGTGACATTCTTTCAGTGGCTTATTTATGAATCTTGTAGGTACTAGGTAGTAGGCATTAGGTAACCACTAACCATGCATTTCATTCATGCTTATTGATTTTCCTACATCCATCATACCTCAAGGTATTGGCAGTCTTGTCCTGTTGCTGTTCTCAAATATAAATGTTCTAGCAAAGTATATTTTTAGGATACAAATTACATAACTATTTCGTATGTTGAAATTGTTAAAATTTATCATGCCGTGACCAAGCTGGGACTCATTGAACTGGCTGCTAGCACGCCGTGACCTCTGAACTAGGTCAGCCGCTGTGACCGGAGCCGTGACCAATTTATTTTTATTTTCTGCATCTCTACTTTCCACTCCTCTGCACTAGCCGGTTATGGTGCTGTAATTCCGTGCCACCTGACCGGTGTACTCCCGTGTGCTGTAATTCTGTGCCACCTGACCGGTGTACTCCCGTGTGCTGTAATTCTGTGCCACCTGACCGGTGTACTCCCGTGTGCTGTAATTCCGCGCCACCTGACCGGTGTACTCCCGTGTGCTGTAATTATGTGCCACCTGACCGGTGTACTCCCGTGTGCTGTAATTCCGCGCCACCTGACCGGTGTACTCCCGTGTGCTGTAATTCCGCGCCACCTGACCGGTGTACTCCCGTGTGCTGTAATTCCGCGCCACCTGACCGGTGTACTCCCGTGTGCTGTAATTCCGCGCCACCTGACCGGTGTACTCCCGTGTGCTGTAATTCTGTGCCACCTGACCGGTGTACTCCCGTGTGCTGTAATTCCGCGCCACCTGGCCGGTGTACTCCCGTGTGCTGTAATTATGTGCCACCTGACCGGTGTACTCCCGTGTGCTGTAATTCTGTGCCACCTGACCGGTGTACTCCCGTGTGCTGTAATTCTGTGCCACCTGACCGGTGTACTCCCGTGTGCCAGCTGACCGGTGTACTCCCGTGTGCTGTAATTCTGTGCCACCTGACCGGTGTACTCCCGTGTGCTGTAATTCTGTGCCACCTGACCGGTGTACTCCCGTGTGCTGTAATTCCGCGCCACCTGACCGGTGTACCCCCGTGTGCTGTAATTCTGTGCCAGCTGACCGGTGTACTCCCGTGCCACCCAGAGGAACACGCGGCGCCGGCGGCGGCCGCCCTGCGTCCGGTCAGCGCCGACTCTTGGCTGGTGTACGTGTGGGGCAGCAACTCGGCCTGCCAGCTCTCCGAGCCTACACAGGACAAGATCGTGTCGGCCAGGATGGCGCCCGCCTTCGAGGCTGTACAGCAGGTGGGCTGGGACGGAGAGTAACACTGGGAGGCGATATTTGTGAGAGGTGGGGTGGGGTGGGGTGGGGCGCTGGGTAGCATAGACGAACACGACGAAGGGAAGATTCTTCGTCGTCATGGTTTGTACTTGTCCTTTGTAAACATGCCTACTGAAAACAGCAATACTAACGTACTCGATGTTTATGGCGTGGAGTGAGCATGCCGGTGTAACGTTGCGTGTTGCCGTTTTGGCTGGCGTACTCGATGTTTATGGCGTGGAGTGAGCATGCCGGTGTAACGTTGCGTGTTGCCGTTTTGGCTGGCGTACTCGATGTTTATGGCGTGGAGTGAGCATGCCGGTGTAACGTTGCGTGTTGCCGTTTTGGCTGGCGTACTCGATGTTTATGGCGTGGAGTGAGCATGCCGGTGTAACGTTGCGTGTTGCCGTTTTGGCTGGCGTACTCGATGTTTATGGCGTGGAGTGAGCATGCCGGTGTAACGTTGCGTGTTGCCGTTTTGGCTGGCGTACTCGATGTTTATGGCGTGGAGTGAGCATGCCGGTGTAACGTTGCGTGTTGCCGTTTTGGCTGGCGTACTCGATGTTTATGGCGTGGAGTGAGCATGCCGGTGTAACGTTGCGTGTTGCCGTTTTGGCTGGCGTACTCGATGTTTATGGCGTGGAGTGAGCATGCCGGTGTAACGTTGCGTGTTGCCGTTTTGGCTGGCGTACTCGATGTTTATGGCGTGGAGTGAGCATGCCGGTGTAACGTTGCGTGTTGCCGTTTTGGCTAACGTACTCGATGTTTATGGCGTGGAGTGAGCATGCCTGTGTAACGTTGCGTGTTGCCGTTTTGGCTGGCTAGTTCGCTGATTCACTGACGGCGTTATTTGTCGACAGATGGAGGCCGGCCAGTACTGCTCGTTCACGGTGCACGTGGACGGCTCTGTGTCGGCCTGCGGGAAGGGCTCGTACGGCCGGCTGGGGCTCGGCGACTCTGCTAACCAGCCGCTGCCGCGCAGGTCGGGCACCGGCCGGGAGCAGCTCTCACATTCACAATAGGATGCAGGCCGTGATTAGCGCACTGGTTTGCATGATTGTGTGGTATGCTCATGAGCTTGTGCTATATGGTTCGAAATGAATATTTATGTAGGGTCCACCAGAGACAGCAGCTGACAGATACAGTGTGACTGACTACGGAATCATTGCACAAACACGATTGTATCGTATGCTTAGCCAACTAGTTTGCTGACTGGCGTGTTTGGTACTGGCTGCTGACTGGCGTGTGTGGTACTGGCTGCTGACTGGCGTGTGTGGTACGCACTGGGCAGTACACTGTGATGTGTAGCGCAGTGAATCGATGAGGCTGGTGACCAGCTCGTCTGTAGCTGGATGTGGGTCACGTCAGCCCTGGATGATATGCTGAATAAGAGGAACTAAATATCTGAACTGGTGCCGTGTGACTGACTGTGAGTTGTCTGTGTGACCTGCAGGGTGGCGCTGGACCGACTCTGATCTGAACTGGTGCCGTGTCACTGACTGTGAGTTGTCTGTGTGACCTGCAGGGTGGCGCTGGACCGACTCTGATCTGAACTGGTGCCGTGTCACTGACTGTGAGTTGTCTGTGTGACCTGCAGGGTGGCGCTGGACCGACTCTGATCTGAACAGCTGGTGCCGTGTCACTGACTGTGAGTTGTCTGTGTGACCTGCAGGGTGGCGCTGGACCGACTCTGATCTGAACTGGTGCCGTGTCACTGACTGTGAGTTGTCTGTGTGACCTGCAGGGTGGCGCTGGACCGACTCTGATCTGAACTGGTGCCGTGTCACTGACTGTGAGTTGTCTGTGTGACCTGCAGGGTGGCGCTGGACCGACTCTGATCTGAACTGGTGCCGTGTCACTGACTGTGAGTTGTCTGTGTGACCTGCAGGGTGGCGCTGGACCGACTCTGATCTGAACTGGTGCCGTGTCACTGACTGTGAGTTGTCTGTGTGACCTGCAGGGTGGCGCTGGACCGACTCTGATCTGAACTGGTGCCGTGTCACTGACTGTGAGTTGTCTGTGTGACCTGCAGGGTGGCGCTGGACCGACTCTGATCTGAACAGCTGGTGCCGTGTCACTGACTGTGAGTTGTCTGTGTGACCTGCAGGGTGGCGCTGGACCGACTCTGATCTGAACTGGTGCCGTGTCACTGACTGTGAGTTGTCTGTGTGACCTGCAGGGTGGCGCTGGACCGACTCTGATCTGAACAGCTGGTGCCGTGTCACTGACTGTGAGTTGTCTGTGTGACCTGCAGGGTGGCGCTGGACCGACTCTGATCTGAACTGGTGCCGTGTCACTGACTGTGAGTTGTCTGTGTGACCTGCAGGGTGGCGCTGGACCGACTCTGATCTGAACTGGTGCCGTGTCACTGACTGTGAGTTGTCTGTGTGACCTGCAGGGTGGCGCTGGACCGACTCTGATCTGAACTGGTGCCGTGTCACTGACTGTGAGTTGCCTGTGTGACCTGCAGGGTGGCGCTGGACCGACTCTGATCTGAACTGGTGCCGTGTCACTGACTGTGAGTTGTCTGTGTGACCTGCAGGGTGGCGCTGGACCGACTCTGATCTGAACAGCTGGTGCCGTGTCACTGACTGTGAGTTGTCTGTGTGACCTGCAGGGTGGCGCTGGACCGACTCTGATCTGAACTGGTGCCGTGTCACTGACTGTGAGTTGTCTGTGTGACCTGCAGGGTGGCGCTGGACCGACTCTGATCTGAACTGGTGCCGTGTCACTGACTGTGAGTTGTCTGTGTGACCTGCAGGGTGGCGCTGGACCGACTCTGATCTGAACTGGTGCCGTGTCACTGACTGTGAGTTGTCTGTGTGACCTGCAGGGTGGCGCTGGACCGACTCTGATCTGAACAGCTGGTGCCGTGTCACTGACTGTGAGTTGTCTGTGTGACCTGCAGGGTGGCGCTGGACCGACTCTGATCTGAACTGGTGCCGTGTCACTGACTGTGAGTTGTCTGTGTGACCTGCAGGGTGGCGCTGGACCGACTCTGATCTGAACTGGTGCCGTGTCACTGACTGTGAGTTGTCTGTGTGACCTGCAGGGTGGCGCTGGACCGACTCTGATCTGAACTGGTGCCGTGTCACTGACTGTGAGTTGTCTGTGTGACCTGCAGGGTGGCGCTGGACCGACTCTGATCTGAACTGGTGCCGTGTCACTGACTGTTGCTGTTGTGTGCCTGTGTGACCGGCAGGGTGGCGCTGGACCGACTCTGATCTGAACTGGTGCCGTGTCACTGACTGTTGCTGTTGTGTGCCTGTGTGACCGGCAGGGTGGCGCTGGACCGACTCTGATCTGAACAGCTGGTGCCGTGTCACTGACTGTGAGTTGCCTGTGTGACCTGCAGGGTGGCGCTGGACCGACTCTGATCTGAACAGCTGGTGCCGTGTCACTGACTGTGAGTTGTCTGTGTGACCTGCAGGGTGGCGCTGGACCGACTCTGATCTGAACAGCTGGTGCCGTGTCACTGACTGTGAGTTGTCTGTGTGACCTGCAGGGTGGCGCTGGACCGACTCTGATCTGAACAGCTGGTGCCGTGTCACTGACTGTTGCTGTTGTGTGCCTGTGTGACCGGCAGGGTGGCGCTGGACCGACTCTGATCTGAACAGCTGGTGCCGTGTCACTGACTGTGAGTTGTCTGTGTGACCTGCAGGGTGGCGCTGGACCGACTCTGATCTGAACTGGTGCCGTGTCACTGACTGTGAGTTGTCTGTGTGACCTGCAGGGTGGCGCTGGACCGACTCTGATCTGAACTGGTGCCGTGTCACTGACTGTGAGTTGTCTGTGTGACCTGCAGGGTGGCGCTGGACCGACTCTGATCTGAACAGCTGGTGCCGTGTCACTGACTGTGAGTTGTCTGTGTGACCTGCAGGGTGGCGCTGGACCGACTCTGATCTGAACTGGTGCCGTGTCACTGACTGTGAGTTGTCTGTGTGACCGGCAGGGTGGCGCTGGACCGACTCTGATCTGAACTGGTGCCGTGTCACTGACTGTTGCTGTTGTGTGCCTGTGTGACCGGCAGGGTGGCGCTGGACCGACTCTGATCTGAACAGCTGGTGCCGTGTCACTGACTGTGAGTTGTCTGTGTGACCGGCAGGGTGGCGCTGGACCGACTCTGATCTGAACTGGTGCCGTGTCACTGACTGTTGCTGTTGTGTGCCTGTGTGACCGGCAGGGTGGCGCTGGACCGACTCTGATCTGAACAGCTGGTGCCGTGTCACTGACTGTGAGTTGCCTGTGTGACCTGCAGGGTGGCGCTGGACCGACTCTGATCTGAACAGCTGGTGCCGTGTCACTGACTGTGAGTTGTCTGTGTGACCTGCAGGGTGGCGCTGGACCGACTCTGATCTGAACTGGTGCCGTGTCACTGACTGTGAGTTGTCTGTGTGACCTGCAGGGTGGCGCTGGACCGACTCTGATCTGAACAGCTGGTGCCGTGTCACTGACTGTGAGTTGTCTGTGTGACCTGCAGGGTGGCGCTGGACCGACTCTGATCTGAACAGCTGGTGCCGTGTCACTGACTGTGAGTTGTCTGTGTGACCTGCAGGGTGGCGCTGGACCGACTCTGATCTGAACAGCTGGTGCCGTGTCACTGACTGTGAGTTGTCTGTGTGACCTGCAGGGTGGCGCTGGACCGACTCTGATCTGAACTGGTGCCGTGTCACTGACTGTGAGTTGTCTGTGTGACCTGCAGGGTGGCGCTGGACCGACTCTGATCTGAACTGGTGCCGTGTCACTGACTGTTGCTGTTGTGTGCCTGTGTGACCGGCAGGGTGGCGCTGGACCGACTCTGATCTGAACTGGTGCCGTGTCACTGACTGTTGCTGTTGTGTGCCTGTGTGACCGGCAGGGTGGCGCTGGACGCCGCGTGCCGGGCCGTGGACAGCAGTAAGGGCAGCGACGGCCACACGCTGGCGCTCACCACAGACGGCCGCGTCTACAGCTGGGGAGACGGTACGATATCAGGGACGGGCAGGGTGACACAGACGGCCACGTCTACAGCTAGGGAGACGGTACGATATCAGGGACGGGCAGGGTGACAGACGGCCGCGTCTACAGCTGGGGAGACGGTACGATAGCAGGGACGGGCAGGGCGACACAGACGGCGATATGGCTGTCTGTGATCTGTGGTCCTTCGAAAAGAAGTGATGATATGTCATGTTCTCATTTGGGAGATCAATAGCAAGGGGTACGGGAGTTTATACTACAAGGCGTTTTTAAAGTTTAATATGTGTTGCGACTTCCTAAATAGCTTTCAGTGCTGACCTCGTCAGCTCTCAGACGTAGATAACAACCATCGCTCGGCTAATGTGTGACCGTATCTCATGTTAGTCGAATCAAGACGATTAACACATGCGGCCGTGATACATGCAAGCCCCCACCACCACCACACACCACAACTAACCCCTGCCCCCGTCCAGGTGACTACGGCAAGCTGGGCCACGGCAACACGGTGACGCAGAAGTACCCGCGTCTCATCGGCGGCCTGCTCTCCGGGAAGACGGTGACCAGCGTGTCGGCCGGCTATCGGCACTCGGCCTGCGTCACCTCTGATGGACAGCTCTACACCTGGGGAGAGGGCGAGCACGGACGCCTCGGTCAGTTGGGCGGCTCTACACCTGGGGAGAGGGCGAGCACGGACGCCTCGGTCAGTTGGGCGGCTCTACACCTGGGGAGAGGGCGAGCACGGACGTCTCGGTCAGTTGGGCGGCTCTACACCTGGGGAGAGGGCGAGCACGGACGCCTCGGTCAGTTGGACAGCTCTACGTCTGGGGAGAGGGCGAGCACGGACGCCTCGGTCAGTTGGACAGCTCTACACCTGGGGAGAGGGCGAGCACAGACGTCTCGGTCAATTGGGCAGCTCTACACCTGGGGAGAGGGCGAGCACGGACGCCTCGGTCAGTTGGGCAGCTCTACACCTGGGGAGAGGGCGAGCACAGACGTCTCGGTTGGTTGAGACGGAAGCTAACGAACCGCTCGGGGAAGAAGTGCCGTATATTATCATGATCTGCAGTTTTAAGCTCATGTCTCCGTGTTTGGACAGATTTTGCCTAGTCGTGTCCAGGGATAGTAGTGTAGTTTCTTTGTAACTCCTACCTTTTTCATGTAAACAGATTTGGCTTGCATTTTATTAAGTTCAATAATGCTTGTTAGGTTTCGATGTCGACCCGAACTTGTGTTGCCTTTTCCTGTGCAGATAGCTTACCACTTACCACAGCTATAAATACACTGTGAGCACAGTGCTGGAATGTTGACTCGCTCGAATGAATGGCCGTGTGGCTCTGTATGTCTCACTGTCCTTTCATCACTCCCTGTACCCGCGTGTCCTGATCGTCTGACCTGACACGGGCAGGTCACGGTGACAACACGAGCCGCAACGTGCCGACCCTGGTGGCCGACCTGTCGGCGGTCGGTCAGGTCAGCTGTGGCTCCGCCCACACCCTGGCAGTGTCCGCCGACGGACGCACTGTCTGGTCCTTCGGTTCAGGTCAGTGTTCGTTTGGAGCAATGATCAGTTCGGATTAGCTCTAGATGCTCGGCTTAGGTCAGTTCTAGACTTCATTCGGATGCGGGACTGGCGGGAATTTGTGGATAACCTTGCTATTTGATTATTCCTGCAGCTAAATGGCAATCCCAGTTTATAGTGACTGGATGGTTATCAGGGTTGGAAATGGAATCGTCTGGATATGGCCAGCTGGTATTTTTAATTGAGATGCCTTGCCGGCCTTACCAGCTGGTCTCTGCCCCAGTGTACCCCTGCTAGGACTGAACCATGCTCCGTGTTCTGTGCCCGCAGGCGATAACGGCCGGCTGGGTCACGGTGACCTGGCGCGCTACTTCCGCCCGAAGGTGATCGAGTCGCTCCAGGGTCGCACCGTGGTCAAGGTGGCCGCCGGCAACCAGTGCTCGCTGGCGCTGACATCACAGTCGGAGCAGGTGAGAACGGGGGACACGTCTGCCAGTAGGGAGCGGTCAAGGTGGCCGCCGGCAACCAGTGCTCGCTGGCGCTGACATCACAGTTCGAGCGGGTGAGGACGGGGACACATCTGACAGTAGGGAGGGGTGTGAAGGTGGCCGCCGGCAACCATTCGTCTCCGGGGAGGGTGCCACATTGCCGGCAGGACAGACTGAGTGGGGCGGGGCGGGGCGAGGCGGGGAGGGTGCCCCTGGGGCTCTTAATCCTATTTGTAACAGGCTCCTGGCTACCCCTATTTGTAACAGGGGGGGGGGGGCGGATTCCGCCCCCCCCCCCCCCGGAGATCACGAGATCTACCCGTCCGATTTTCAAAAGTGAAACGGTGTTTGGTTCCCCTCAACACGATCTACATTTATAAATAATACAAAATATACATTTTGGATAGGGGGGCAACAGGGGGGGGGGGGGGGGCAAAAACGAAACAATTTAGTGGTATTTTTTATCCAACATAGCTTTCATGTTTATCGACCGATTTGAACACAACCAATAGGGATCGATAGAGATTGAATTGGAAATTGATATATAACGGTGACGTTTGAAAATTCAAAAATCATAGGCGTGTGCAGGTCACTCAATATGGGGGTGAAGTAAATACGTAATAAAACCATTTTTTGATGTTGTTTTTTGATAAATGAAATGGTATGTGATTGTGACATTGGACAAAACAGTTATAAATCATATTTTTTTGCCATAGGCGGTACCAGGTTAGTGAAAAAGGGAGGTCAAATTGGGAAAAAATATTAACCGCAGACAAGTTGCTACCCAGCACTATAAATATGTTACTGATCGTAGATAGTTCCTTTTTGCATGTTGTACTTCATCATAGGCGTATCCAGGATCCAAACTGGGGCGGCGCAAGACCTTTTGATAAGTATATTATCCGCTATTATGATACTAACTAGTCAACAGTGACTATTTCACTTACAACTTCAATTAGCATTGCTTATCCCCCTTTTTACCCTACCTGGACTCGCCTATTATCTTATAATCGTTCGTAGAGTAGCCTGTGGTGCGTGTTTCATCCGAAAACTGCAGTATGTTATGTCATTGTACGCCCATGCCTCTTAGTTTCCTTGCAATAATATGACCCCCTTTTTCCATTCCTGAGCGCGTCTCTGCAAAAAATGAATTTATTCCCTTTTCTGGCCTCATATGTGCTTATATCATTATAAGCTAAACGTCTATTGCGCCGTTATCGCCGGCATATCGTCATCACCATGTCAGTCACCCCCCTTTTCATGTGCCTGAACACGCCCCTGAAACTCTATATGTAATAAATTATGCAAATAATGGAAGCAGAAGCTATCTTTTACATCTTGATGTCCTATAAATGTCCCTTACATCGCTCTATTGGCTTCCCGCCAAGCATTGAATACTTCCTGGAAACCCCCCCCCCCCCCCCCTTTTCAAGCCCCTGAAACCGCCTCTGCCATGCAATTTTTATGATATTTCAATAACATCAACTAATTTTCACTTGTTGCAATCACCGTAAACCGATGTAACTCCTTCATACTTGAGGAAGTTAGGAAGAAACCGTGAAGATCGCATTTCCGTATTATCGCCAAATGTCGCCTCCGAACCCACCCAAAACTGTGCCCTGGAGCCGCCTCTGTTCAGGTTAAGAACTCAAAATTTTAACTCCAAATGCGGTATTCAATTCTATGAAAAGTCCCAAAATTGCATGGGCCTGCTCCCAGCCGTTCTGGAGATATCTGCGAAAAACATGAGGGGGGGGGGGGCGGAATCCGCCCCCCCCCCCCTGTTACAAATAGGGTTAAAGGGAGTGTGCCTACTGTTTTGGAATGTCAAAAATATTTTTCATACGGTAAGTAGCTATTGGTTTGATTGTTGTATATGATGAAATTCACATCTGGAGCCCCTTTAGTTGAATTTTCACTTATATTGTTTTTTTGCTTATTGTTTGTTTCGATATCTATAAAACGATCGCCACTATGGTGATGTTATGTAAAACGGCGCACATAAGACAATACAATTACGGTCACATTTTTTCTTTCTTTTTCTAACCGCATGCAACATGCAAGATATAAAGACAAGTTTTGCACAGCACGTTCTTGCCGCTGTGCACTTTACGATGTGCAAGTTTCGTAGCTCTAAATTGATATCTTCTTCAAAAAATGGCCATCATCGAAACGGCCATCATCGAAAAACATGATGGCCGTCCAGTTTCTGTTCGGCTGCTGCTATCAGCGTGCACGAGCTGTTTTGTTGAATTGCTATTGGCCGGCGCTAACAATATGCTAGAAGTTTAATTGATAGTTGCAGTGCTTCTAGTAGCGGAAGCCCTCTGGAGTCTACCCGATAACTTTTTGCTCCCAGCAAGTTCCTGGAGTCTTTGGAATATCTCAGCAACTAGGGCGAATCTGGAGAAACGAAGTCATGGGTCAATTCAGCAAATTATGTTCTATAGACCAGTGTCAATAACTCCAAATAAGCGATGTGAGTAGGCACACTCCCTTTAAGAGTTATTCACGGTGAGTGGCAATACTGACAGCTTATTGGTCTTCGGCTTGGGTCGGGGAAAGTAATATCAGTTGTCTGGTCGAATTGAAGCAGGCTGATAGACATACCGATTACCGACTGAAGCATGGGCACAGACTTGACTGAGTGTCTATCGAAAATCGCTGAATTGACGTGTATCCACGAGTCACGACCCTCGTTGCTTCACTCCGAACCAAACGAGTTTATCGCATCGCTGACCCATCCACGCTGCTCGTTTCCATCTGACTGACGTCTGCCTCCCTCCTGTCTCTCCTGACTGACGTCTTCCTTCCTCCTGTCTTTCCTGACTGACGTCTGCCTTCCTCCTGTCTCTCCTGACTGACGTCTGCCTCCCTCCTGTCTCTCCTGACTGACATCTGTCTCTCCTGACTGACCTCTGCCTTCCTCCTGTCTCTCCTGACTGACATCTGTCTCTCCTGACTGACGTCTGCCTCCCTCCTGTCTCTCCTGACTGACATCTACCTCTCCTGACTGACCTCTGCCTTCCTCCTGTCTCTCCTGACTGACGTCTGCCTCTCCTGACTGACGTCTGCCTCTCCTGACTGACGTCTGCCTCCCTCCTGTCTCTCCTGACTGACGTCTGCCTTTCCTTACTGACGTCTGTCTTCCTCCTGTCTCTCCCCACTGACATCTGCCTTCCTCCTGTCTCTCCTGACTGACGTCTGTCTCTCCTGACTGACGTCTGTCTCTCCTGACTGACGTCTGTCTTCCTCCTGTCTCTCCCCGACTGACGTGTCTGCCTTCCTCCTGCCTCTCCTGACTGACCTCTGCCTCCCTCCTGTCTCTCCTGACTGACGTCTGTCTCTCCTGACTGACGTCTGCCTTCCTCCTGTCTCTCCTGACTGACGTCTGTCTCTCCTGACTGACGTCTGCCTCCCTGCTGTCTCTCCTGACTGACGTCTGTCTCCCTCCTGTCTCTCCCGACTGACGTCTGTCTCCCTCCTGTCTCTCCTGACTGACCTCTGCCTTCCTCCTGCCTCTCCTGTCTCTCCTGACTGACCTCTGCCTTCCTCCTGTCTCTCCTGACTGACGTCTGTCTCTCCTGACTGACGTCTGCCTTCCTCCTGTCTCTCCTGACTGACGTCTGCCTTCCTCCTGTCTCTCCTGACTGACGTCTGCCTTCCTCCTGTCTCTCCTGACTGACGTCTGCCTTCCTCATGTCTCTCCTGACTGACGTCTGCCTTCCTCCTGTCTCTCCTGACTGACGTCTGCCTTCCTCCTGTCTCTCCTGACTGACCTCTGCCTCCCTCCTGTCTCTCCTGACTGACGTCTGTCTCTCCTGACTGACGTGTCTGCCTCCCTCCCGTCTCGCCCAGGGTGAGCAGGTGACCGGTCTGCGGCTCTGGTCGTGGGGCGGAGGCGTCTGTCTCTCCTGACTGACCTCTGCCTCCCTCCCGTCTCGCCCAGGGTGAGCAGGTGACCGGTCTGCGGCTCTGGTCGTGGGGCGGAGGCGTCTGTCTCTCCTGACTGACCTCTGCCTCCCTCCCATCTCGCCCAGGGTGAGCAGGTGACCGGTCTGCGGCTCTGGTCGTGGGGCGGAGGCGTCTGTCTCTCCTGACTGACGTGTCTGCCTCCCTCCCTCCCGTCTCGCCCAGGGTGAGCAGGTGACCGGTCTGCGGCTCTGGTCGTGGGGCGGAGGCGTCTGTCTCGGACACGGCTCCCCGGACGTGGCCTGCCAGCGGCCGGCGCTGGTCGAGGTGCTCTGTGATGTCCAGGTCACAGACTTCTCACTCGGAGACTCGCACTGCCTCGCCCTCACGAAGGTAACACACATTTGCAGTACTTAACCCCCAACAGGCATTGTGGTCGCTTTGCGAATCCATCCAGAAATTAATAAGAAATTATTTGGATGTGGTGAAAAGTGATGAACGTCAGACTTAAACCTATTTTTCTTATTTTTGTTTTACGCTTCCTTTAAACATGACACGGGGATCTCCAGCGTTATTAGCTGTTGGATAAGCGTGCTTAGTTATCGTCGAAAAGTGAACTTTATATCGGCTCGAAAACGCCACTCAACACAGCTATAACGGAATATTGTCTTCGGTTCCGTCTACGTCGTTGACCCCAGTGTGTGCTACTCAGCCGCGTACCGCCCTCGGTCTGTGCCTGGCAGGATCACATTGTCTACGCCTGGGGTAACAACTCAATGGGTCAGTGTGGCCTGGGTCACACGACCACGCCCGTGTGGCGGCCGAGGAAGGTGCTGGGCTTGGAGGGGGTGCCGGTACAGCAGGTGTCGGCCGGCACCAGCCACAGCTGCGCCTGGACCGCACCGCCCCGTGACAGGTCAGTTTACCGCCCCGCCCCGTGACGGGTCAGTTTACCGCACCGCCTCGTGACGGGTCAGTTTACCGCCCCGCCCCGTGACAGGTCAGTTTACCGCCCCGCCCCGTGACGGGTCAGTTTACCGCACCGCCCCGTGACAGGTCAGTTTACCGCACCGCCTCGTGACGGGTCAGTTTACCGCACCGCCTCGTGACAGGTCAGTTTACCGCCCCGCCCCGTGACAGGTCGGTTTACCGCACCGCCCCGTGACAGGTCAGTTTACCGCACCGCCTCGTGACGGGTCAGTTTAGTGGTGTCTACCCAGTAGGGTAAAAAAAAAAATGTGCTCATTTGAAAGCTCTTGTCGAGTAGAATACACTTTAATTCAGTCGAAATGCTCTGGATTCAAGTTTTCGTTCTATGAGTCATAAACAGCTACCAAAACCAAGCCTTCAATAGAGCTCTATTGAAGGCTTGGTTTGGGATCTGTTCAGTAGCGTACCCAGAATTCACTCCAGGAGGGGGCAATTTTTGTTCAGGGGGCATAAAGTACCCCCACAAAAAAAAACTCACCGGATTTGGCCCACTATATTTTTTAATGGACATATTTTCAACATTTTTCTCTAAAAAAAACGTTCATTTTTTTCGACCAAAGGGGGCACGTACAGACCTTCAAGGGGGGGGGGGGCGGAATTGACCCGTTTGCCCCCTTCCCCGTTGTGTACGCCTATGGCTCTGTTTATGACTCATAAAACGAAAGCTTGAATTTAGAGCATTTCGACTGAATTAAAGTTTATTCTACTTGACAAGAGCTTTCAAATGAGCATACGCGGAGGTCTGTACGACGACTTTTATTTTGTATCTTTTGGGTAGGGGTCGACAACTTACGGAGGCCCGGGGGGAGGGAGGACCAAAACTCAAAGGATCGGAATTAAATTTGGCATACTTGTTATTGGCCTAGAAAAGAACGCCGTGTCAATTGGCAAGCTTGCACCGACGAAAAGGTGTTTTTTGGGACAGCCTACTCCCCAGCCATGTGAGAGGTCTGTTGTATTGTGTTTTGCACTGGGCTGCCAAGACACTTGGAAGAGTCTTTTATCTACCATAGATGAAGTATTTGATCTACTATAGATGAAGTCTTGTATCTACCATAGATGAAGTCTTTTATCTACCATATATGAAGTATTTTATCTACCATAGATGAAGTATTTTATATGAAGATGAGATGATGAAGTATTTGAAGTATTTTTTTTTGTCAGATGAAGTATTTAATCTACCATAGATGAAGTCTTTTATCTACCATAGATAAAGTATTTTATCTACCATAGATGAAGTCTCCCCGACGCTGAAGAGGTCACCTAGTGGCTTTAGACATTCTCTTAGAATATCCCTCCTTGCGAAGTCATGCCATCGCGTGTCTTGTGCTCCACAAAGTGTTACCACCAAGCAGTTCTGCTGTCTGCCTAGGGGATTGGTTGATGTGTCTTCATGACGTCGTGACGCTCCTCCCCTAATGTGTCTGTATGACGTCGTGACGCTCCTCCCCTAATGTGTCTGTATGACGTCGTGACGCTCCTCCCCTAATGTATCTGTATGACGTCGTGACGTTCCTCCCATAATGTGTCTGTATGATGTCGTGACGCTCCTCCTCTAATGTGTCTTTATGACGTCGTGACGCTCCTCCCCTAATGTGTCTGTATGACGTCGTGACGCTCCTCCCCTAATGTATCTGTATGACGTCGTGACGCTCCTCCCCTAATGTGTCTGTATGACGTCGTGACGCTCCTCCCCTAATGTATCTATATGACGTCGTGACGCTCCTCCCCTAATGTGTCTGTATGATGTCGTGACGCTCCTCCCCTAATGTATCTGTATGACGTCGTGACGCTCCTCCCCTAATGTATCTGTATGATGGTGTGACGCTCCTCTCCTAATGTATATGTATGACGTCATGACGCTCCTCCCCTAATGTATCTGTATGACGTCGTGACGCTCCTCCCCTAATGTATCTGTATGATGGTGTGACGCTCCTCCTAATGTATATGTATGACGTCATGACGCTCCTCCCCTAATGTGTCTGTATGACGTCGTGACGCTCCTCCCCTAATGTATCCGTATGACGTCGTGACGCTCCTCCCCTAATGTGTATGTATGACGTCGTGACGCTCCTCCCCTAATGTATATGTATGACGTCGTGACGCTCCTCTCCTAATGTGTCTGTATGACGTCGTGACGCTCCTCCTCTAATGTGTCTGTATGATGTCGTGACGCTCCTCCCCTAATGTGTCTGTATGACGTCGTGACGCTCCTCCCCTAATGTATCTGTATGACGTCGTGACGCTCCTCCCCTAATGTGTATGTATGACGTCGTGACGCTCCTCCCCTAATGTGTCTGTATGACGTCGTGACGCTCCTCTCCTAATGTGTCTGTATGATGTCGTGACGCTCCTCTCCTAATGCGTCTGTATGACGTCGTGACGCTCCTCTCCTAATGTGTCTGTATGACGTCGTGACGCTCCTCCCCTAATGTGTCTGTATGACGTCGTGACGCTCCTCCCCTAATGTATCTGTATGACGTCGTGACGCTCCTCCCCTAATGTGTCTGTATGACGTCGTGACGCTCCTCCCCTAATGTGTCTGTATGACGTCGTGACGCTCCTCCCCTAATGTGTCTGTATGACGTCGTGACGCTCCTCCCCTAATGTGTCTGTATGACGTCGTGACGCTCCTCCCCTAATGCGTCTGTATGACGTCGTGACGCTCCTCCCCTAATGTGTCTGTATGACGTCGTGACGCTCCTCCCCTAATGCGTCTGTATGATGTCGTGACGCTCCTCCCCTAATGTGTCTGTATGACGTCGTGACGCTCCTCCCCTAATGTATCTGTATGACGTCGTGACGCTCCTCCCCTAATGTGTATGTATGACGTCGTGACGCTCCTCCCCTAATGTATATGTATGACGTCGTGACGCTCCTCTCCTAATGTATATGTATGCCGTCGTGACGCTCCTCCCCTAATGTTTCTGTATGATGTCGTGACGCTCCTCTCCTAATGTGTCTGTATGACGTCGTGACGCTCCTCTCCTAATGTATATGTATGACGTCGTGACGCTCCTCCCCTAATGTGTCTATGACGTCGTGACGCTCCTCCCCTAATGTGTCTATATGACGTCGTGACGCTCCTCCCCTGGTATCGTGACCAGCAGACAGGCGACCTCTCTGAGTCGGCCGTACTGCGTCAGTCTGGAGGAGAGCACCTTCTCTCTGTTGCGGGCCTTCCTCGAGCGCTACTGCGTCGGCTTCGACGACCAGTCGCCACCAGCACCCTTCACCTCCACAGAGTAAGTAGCCTGTGTGGCTCGTCTACACACTGTGGGTGTGTACTCTGATTGCTGCTGATTGCTGCCCCACACAGTCGCCACCAGTGCCCTTCACTTCTACAGAGTATGTAGCCCGTGTGGCTCGTCTACACACTGTGTGGGTGTACTTCATGTGCAGCTGATCGCCGCCCCACACAGTCGCGCCAGTGTCGTCTGGTATAACGCGGAGAACAGTCGCTGCTATGAATCTGACTTTCTAGGGAGATACATTACGTTTCAGTATATCAAATTATCTGCTCTGTGTAACCATCGCAGTTACAATCTTCATCAACCAGTCGGACCACGTCAAATTTTGTTTGTGTATATAGTTGAGTATTTCAAACTTTCAATTCTGACTGTTGATCCAATATAATATAGTGTTCTTTCTTAACTAACCGGGGCCTGCATGTTATTGCCCTGGTCTAAACTCAGTTTTATATCGGCTATTAACATGGCGCACCCTGTGCGTGTTTCTTTGTGTGTCTCTTCAGGCGTCACCAGGAGTTCCTGCTGGCTTGTCTGCGGCTGCTGCACACCCACCTCTCCCTGGCCATCAGCAGTGGGCTGGATGCCGGCGCGATCGGCGCGCAGGCCGGCAGTCTGCGCACTCTGCTCTTCAGGTGAGACGACTGACCTGCTGTGTGTCTGCGATCAGTGACTTTGTTCTGGACTGATATCGATCTTAACGACTGATATCGACATTAACGACTGATACCGATATTAACGACTGATATAGATATTAACGACTGATATCGACATTAACGACTGATATCGATCTTAACGACTGATATCGACATTAACGACTGATACCGATATTAACGACTGATATAGATATTAACGACTGATATCGATCTTAACGACTTATATCGATATCAACGACTGATATCGATAGTAACGACTGATATCGATCTTAACGACTTATATCGATATTAACGACTTATATCGATCTTAACGACTGATATAGATATTAACGACTGATATAGATCTTAACGACTGCTATCGATATTAACGACTGATATCGATCTTAACGACTGATATCGATATTAACGACTGATATCGATCTTAACGACTGATATCGATATTAACGACTGCTTTCGATCTTAACGACTTATATCGATCTTAACGACTGATATCGATCTTAACGACTGATATCGATCTTAACGACTGATATCAATATTAACGACTGATATCGATATTAACGACTGATATCGATATTAACGACTGATATCGATCTTAACGACTGATATCGATCTTAACGACTTATATCGATATTAACGACTGATATAGATTTGAACCGTAGCGATTAGTAAACATGTCTCTGACCGACCCGGGACGCCAGACCTTGTCTCTATCCACTCCAATGTGTCAAACTTTGCTCTGACCGTCCTGTTGCGTGGTGTCTGCCTGTAACTACCCGGGTACACCTTACCTGCCGATGACCACCCCGTCACCCTGCCCTGTCTGCCCCGGCAGGCTGATAGATACCAGTATGCCGGCGTGCCTGCAGTCCACCGTGCGGGCCGCGTTGAGGACGGGCGCGCCGCTGCTGCTGCCGCCGCTGCGCGAACGCATGGAGATACTGCACTCTCTACTGCCGCAGGGACCCGGCAGCGGAGCTAAACTCACCGACGGACAGGTTAGAAATGCACTTTGTCGCCGCGGGGTGGGACGAGTTTCTGATGGGGTGATGTAGTACAGGGTGGCTCTCACGTACGAGGCGTTTTGTAGGAGCAGAATCACGGTAACGTACGACCGTCTGCCTACCGTGACGTCAGCGTGACGTCAGACCTGCGCCGTCTGTGTCACGATCAGCTACTCGCTGTTCTGCAATCACAGCTGTAGGAGGTGAGAAGGTCCGCACTTTGTGTCCCAGTATCGGCGCTATAGCGCCCACCTATCCAGACGTCCATGGCTAGGTTCTGTCGGTACCGGCGTCAGCTCGAAGTCACACCCAGTCAGCACTGCGCCACGCCGCGACGTTTGGAGTCAGTGTGTGCTGTGTAGAAGTCCCTGACGCACTTAACCCCCTACACAGCTAGCCCGCTGACCGATCGTTCTGCCCCGCCTGGCAGGAGCTGCAGCTGAGTATGATACTGACCTCACTGGAGGAGCACACGCACGTGGCCGCCCTGCTGGGCTACGGAGCGGCGACGCAGCAACGCGGCGCCGCGCCCGCCGACCCGGCCGTGGCGCTGCTGCTGATGAAGACGCTGCTGCGCAATGTTGGCTTCGCCACGGTGGGTGGGGGACGAGGGCAGCTCAGCTCTGCTACTGTGGGCTGAGGGTTGTGGGTAGTCATTGATAGCTGCTCATGTGCGGGTGCATTAACAGTGTTTTGGTCTATTGGTCTCCAAGCTCTGTTGTATATAATTCAACAACTGCCAGGGCATGCTTCATAGAAATGGACTGGCAAAGTTGCAGAGACAGAGTTGCAGAGTTGCACGCATAGACGTAAACAACAATTTTGTTACCCAATATAGCGGTACAATAATCACTGTGTAGATATCAGATACATTACTGTGTTGTAAAGAAGAATTAATCCTAGAAGAGCGCGTTATACCTTACATCCTGCCAGATCTTCTCAGGATCGTAATGTATTTGGAATATTACGAAACACAGGTTTATATTTCGTAATCGTAACCTGCCGTTGCCTGAATATGGTGTGGCTGATTACAGGAGCGTCGGCTGGACTCACTGGAGCGGTCTGTGCCGGGGCAGGAGTTGGCCGACGGACCCAACGACCACTCGCTGCACCTGTGTGCGCTGCTGATGTCACTGCAGAGCCATCTGTTGGCCTTCTGCTACACTGCATCTTCCAACGTCGACAGCCAGGAGGTGAGACGCCGGCCCGCAGAATTGAGCAATGAACAGGCGGAGGTTTATCTGAACTCAGAGCGAATCAGGCGCTGGAATGAACGTACTGACTTGTATAGTGGCAGCGAAGATAATAAGAGTAATGAGTGATTGACACGTAATTTTTCTGTTTGCCGCCTGTCCTCTAAGCCCAATTGAGCATCATCAACAGAGCTGTTGATGAGCTGGTATTGGCCGTCATATGAACAGAACGGTCAGTCCACCAAGAAAACCCCAATGTGGCTGGCACAATTTAACGATTTAATCCTCTACGCTGCACCATAATTGGTCTGGGATAATGCGTGAGCCAGTCACTGGTGTGACTGAGTGACTGAGTGACTGAGTGACGGTGACTGACGGTGACTGACTGTGAGTGACTGTGAGTGACTGTGAGTGACTGTGAGTGACTGTGAGTGACTGTGAGTGACTGTGAGTGACTGAGTGTGTGACTGAGTGTGTGACTGAGTGTGTGACTGAGTGTGTGACTGAGTGTGTGACTGAGTGTGTGACTGAGTGTGTGACTGAGTGTGTGACTGAGTGTATGACTGAGTGTGTGACTGAGTGTGTGACTGAGTGTGTGACTGAGTGTGTGACTGAGTGCGTGACTGAGTGACTGACTGAGTGACTGAGTGACTGAGTGACTGAGTTATTGCGTGACTGAGTGACTGGGTGACTGTGGGTGACTCACTGAGTGTGGTGCCATATTTCAGTATAAGGGCAGTTACTATAAGAGCCTGTTGATATTTCAGTATAAGAACATTACAAGAGCCTGTTGATATTTCAGTATAAGGGCAGTATAAGAGCCTGTTGATATTTCAGTATAAGGGCAGTATAAGAGCCTGTTGATATTTCAGTATAAGAGCATTACAAGAGCCTGTTGACATTTCAGTATAAGGGCAGTATAAGAGCCTGTTGATATTTCAGTATAAGGGCAGTATAAGAGCCTGTTGATATTTCAGTATAAGAACATTACAAGAGCCTGTTGATATTTCAGTATAAGGGCAGTATAAGAGCCTGTTGATATTTCAGTATAAGAACATTACAAGAGCCTGTTGATATTTCAGTATAAGGGCAGTATAAGAGCCTGTTGATATTTCAGTATAAGGGCAGTATAAGAGCCTGTTGATATTTCAGTATAAGAGCATTACAAGAGCCTGTTGATATTTCAGTATAAGAGCAGTATAAGAGCCTGTTGATATTTCAGTATAAGAGCAGTATAAGAGCCTGTTGATATTTCAGTATAAGAGCATTATAAGAGCCTGTTTATATTTCAGTATAAGAGCAGTATAAGAGCCTGTTGATATTTCAGTATAAGAGCAGTATAAGAGCCTGTTGATATGTCAGTATAAGAGCATTATAAGAGCCTGTTGATATTTCAGTATAAGGGCAGTATAAGAGCCTGTTGATATTTCAGTATAAGAGCATTATAAGAGCCTGTTGATATTTCAGTATAAGAGCAGTATAAGAGCCTGTTGATATTTCAGTATAAGAGCAGTATAAGAGCCTGTTGATATTTCAGTATAAGAGCAGTATAAGAGCCTGTTGATATTTCAGTATAAGAGCAGTATAAGAGCCTGTTGATATGTCAGTATAAGAGCATTATAAGAGCCTGTTGATATTTCAGTATAAGATCATTATAAGAGCCTGTTGATATTTCAGTATAAGAGCATTATAAGAGCCTGTTGATATTTCAGTATAAGAGCAGCATGGCGCTGCTGCAGAGTCACCTGTCGCTGCTGTTCCCTCTGGCCCGCGAGGCGGCCGGCCGCGCCCTCTCCGTCCTCTCACCGCGACCGGAGATCTCTACAGCGGTCAGAGGTTAGTGTCAGGGCCCAGGGGTCATCACAGTGGGCAGAAGTCAGTTAGTCAGGAGTCACACTCAAGGTCAGCACCATGTTCATCAGGCAGCTGTTCATATGTTTCCATATACACTGTCAGGATCTTCACACTGTGGTGTGCATGTTTGGCGACGACCTGGGTTTGCCGTGTAGACCCTATGCTTAAGCCATGTCCAGCACAAATGGAGTCGTAATTTTACCTCGTATCCTATTTACGACAGTAATACAAATGTGGAATGAAAGCTCCACAACGAAGTTCGTCAATAAGGCCAACAGGCGTTTTGAAGAGCAAGAACAGTATCTTCATTCTTCATATCATATCCATAAATCAGTAACAGTACACCAACTTCACCCTAATACCAGCTTCATTTTGCTGTTTGTTAATTTTTCTGTTTCCCGCTCGGTCGGCGGCCAGAGTGGCTGCTGCAGTCTGCGTGCGGCGCCATGTTCTCGAAGGTGGTCCACGCTCTTCTGCTGCTGCCCGTCAGCCTCATCTGCTCCCTGCTCGGCCACCTGACCGCCCTGCTGCCGGCCGTCGACGCCCTAGTGCGGCTCACCACCGAGGCCAGGGAGGACACTGGAGGTGAGGCGGTGATGGTGATGGTGATGGTGATGGTGATGGTGATGGTGATGGTGATGGTGATGGTGATGGTGATGGTGATGGTGAGACAATGGGTAACTGACGTTGCGTAAGATGCAGGCATTTGCGGCGCCCTTAACCCCTAAATCACCAGCGCACAAAGCGTGAGGCACAGGCCGGCGATAGAGGTAGTTTTCTCTATTGTGTGATCTGAGTTTTGTTTTCTGGTGAGCTAGGCTAGAGGAATGTATCAATTTCCGTGTGTTGTTTGATCTATTGAGAACGTTATGAGGAAAAGTGCTGAACTGAACGTTTTTCCAGTATCGGTACATATTTTCGTCAGTGACGACCATCTGGATAACGGATCTGGACAGCTGTGTGATATCTACCCGACCTCGCCGCCTCTGTGTCTGACGTGTGCTGTGCGGTCCTGTGTGTCTGTGTCCAGCCGGACCTCGCCGCCTCTGTGTCTGACGTGTGCTGTGCGGTCCTGTGTGTCTGTGTCCAGCCCGACCTCGCCGCCTCTGTGTCTGACGTGTGCTGTGCGGTCCCGACCTCGCCGCCTCTGTGTCTGACGTGTGCTGTGCGGTCCCGACCTCGCCGCCTCTGTGTCTGACGTGTGCTGTGCGGTCCCGACCTCGCCGCCTCTGTGTCTGACGTGTGCTGTGCGGTCCCGACCTCGCCGCCTCTGTGTCTGACGTGTGCTGTGCGGTCCCGACCTCGCCGCCTCTGTGTCTGACGTGTGCTGTGCGGTCCCGACCTCGCCGCCTCTGTGTCTGACGTGTGCTGTGCGGTCCCGACCTCGCCGCCTCTGTGTGTGACGTGTGCTGTGCGGTCCCGACCTCGCCGCCTCTGTGTCTGACGTGTGCTGTGCGGTCCTGTGTGTCTGTGTCCAGCCCGACCTCGCCGCCTCTGTGTCTGACGTGTGCTGTGCGGTCCCGACCTCGCCGCCTCTGTGTCTGACGTGTGCTGTGCGGTCCCGACCTCGCCGCCTCTGTGTCTGACGTGTGCTGTGCGGTCCTGTGTGTCTGTGTCCAGCCCGACCTCGCCGCCTCTGTGTCTGACGTGTGCTGTGCGGTCCCGACCTCGCCGCCTCTGTTTCTGACGTGTGCTGTGCGGTCCCGTGTCTGTGTCCAGCCCGACCTCGCCGCCTCTGTATCTGACGTGTGCTGTGCGGTCCCGTGTCTGTGTCCAGCCCGACCTCGCCGCCTCTGTGTCTGACGTGTGCTGTGCGGTCCCGTGTCTGTGTCCAGCCCGACCTCGCCGCCTCTGTGTCTGACGTGTGCTGTGCGGTCCCGTGTCTGTGTCCAGCCCGACCTCGCCGCCTCTGTGTCTGACGTGTGCTGTGCGGTCCTGTGTGTCTGTGTCCAACCCGACCTCGCCGCCTCTGTGTCTGACGTGTGCTGTGCGTTCCTGTGTGTCTGTGTCCAGCCCGACCTCGCCGCCTCTGTGTCTGACGTGTGCTGTGCGGTCCCGACCTCGCCGCCTCTGTGTCTGACGTGTGCTGTGCGGTCCCGTGTCTGTGTCCAGCCCGACCTCGCCGCCTCTGTGTCTGACGTGTGCTGTGCGGTCCCGACCTCGCCGCCTCTGTGTCTGACGTGGTGCTGTGCGGTCCCGACCTCGCCGCCTCTGTGTCTGACGTGTGCTGTGCGGTCCCGACCTCGCCGCCTCTGTGTCTGACGTGTGCTGTGCGGTCCCGTGTCTGTGTCCAGCCCGACCTCGCCGCCTCTGTGTCTGACGTGTGCTGTGCGGTCCCGACCTCGCCGCCTCTGTGTCTTACGTGGTGCTGTGCGGTCCCGACCTCGCCGCCTCTGTGTCTGACGTGTGCTGTGCGGTCCTGTGTGTCTGTGTCCAGCCCGACCTCGCCGCCTCTGTGTCTGACGTGTGCTGTGCGGTCCCGACCTCGCCGCCTCTGTGTTTGACGTGGTGCTGTGCGGTCCCGACCTCGCCGCCTCTGTGTCTGACGTGTGCTGTGCGGTCCTGTGTGTCTGTGTCCAGCCCGACCTCGCCGCCTCTGTGTTTGACGTGGTGCTGTGCGGTCCCGACCTCGCCGCCTCTGTGTCTGACGTGTGCTGTGCGGTCCCGTGTCTGTGTCCAGCCCGACCTCGCCGCCTCTGTGTCTGACGTGTGCTGTGCGGTCCCGACCTCGCCGCCTCTGTGTCTGACGTGTGCTGTGCGGTCCCGACCTCGCCGCCTCTGTGTCTGACGTGGTGCTGTGCGGTCCCGACCTCGCCGCCTCTGTGTCTGACGTGTGCTGTGCGGTCCCGACCTCGCCGCCTCTGTGTCTGACGTGTGCTGTGCGGTCCCGTGTCTGTGTCCAGCCCGACCTCGCCGCCTCTGTGTCTGACGTGTGCTGTGCGGTCCCGTGTCTGTGTCCAGCCCGACCTCGCCGCCTCTGTGTCTGACGTGTGCTGTGCGGTCCCGTGTCTGTGTCCAGCCCGACCTCGCCGCCTCTGTGTCTGACGTGTGCTGTGCGGTCCCGTGTCTGTGTCCAGCCCGACCTCGCCGCCTCTGTGTCTGACGTGTGCTGTGCGGTCCCGACCTCGCCGCCTCTGTGTCTGACGTGTGCTGTGCGGTCCCGTGTCTGTGTCCAGCCCGACCTCGCCGCCTCTGTGTCTGACGTGTGCTGTGCGGTCCCGTGTCTGTGTCCAGCCCGACCTCGCCGCCTCTGTGTCTGACGTGTGCTGTGCGGTCCTGTGTGTCTGTGTCCAGCCCGACCTCGCCGCCTCTGTGTCTGACGTGTGCTGTGCGGTCCCGACCTCGCCGCCTCTGTGTGTGACGTGTGCTGTGCGGTCCCGACCTCGCCGCCTCTGTGTCTGACGTGTGCTGTGCGGTCCCGACCTCGCCGCCTCTGTGTGTGACGTGTGCTGTGCGGTCCCGACCTCGCCGCCTCTGTGTCTGACGTGTGCTGTGCGGTCCTGTGTGTCTGTGTCCAGCCCGACCTCGCCGCCTCTGTGTCTGACGTGTGCTGTGCGGTCCCGACCTCGCCGCCTCTGTGTGTGACGTGTGCTGTGCGGTCCCGACCTCGCCGCCTCTGTGTCTGACGTGTGCTGTGCGGTCCCGACCTCGCCGCCTCTGTGTGTGACGTGTGCTGTGCGGTCCCGACCTCGCCGCCTCTGTGTCTGACGTGTGCTGTGCGGTCCCGACCTCGCCGCCTCTGTGTGTGACGTGTGCTGTGCGGTCCCGACCTCGCCGCCTCTGTGTCTGACGTGTGCTGTGCGGTCCCGACCTCGCCGCCTCTGTGTGTGACGTGTGCTGTGCGGTCCCGACCTCGCCGCCTCTGTGTCTGACGTGTGCTGTGCGGTCCCGACCTCGCCGCCTCTGTGTCTGACGTGTGCTTTGCGGTCCCGTGTCTGTGTCCAGCCCGACCTCGCCGCCTCTGTGTCTGACGTGTGCTGTGCGGTCCTGTGTCTGTGTCCAGACCGGTGGCGGTGGCTGTCGGACGCGGAGCAGGCCTGCGGTCTGCTGGTGGGCCGCTGCCTGGGCGGCCTGCTCGCCGGCCCTCCCCTGCTGCAGGAGGAGACGGACACGACCCGCTGGCTGGCGAGTCCGCTGCTCTGCCGCGGTCTGCAGGCTGATGGCGAGCAGATCGGTACGTATCCGTATTCCATGTGTCTTCTGCGAGTGTCGATGCCCGGCTTTGTGTTCGTTTTAACTATATTCAGTTGATAGTTAAACGCTGACCGATTTTTGATACTCTTTCCTAGTCTTACTGCGGATATTTCTTGCATTGCGTTTTCTGTATTTTGGCGTGAGAAGCCCGGGTGCCTAACAGAGCCCCAGCTGTGAAGTATTCAGTTGCGGTTTATACGGGCACCCAGAGTACAATCTCGGCTGGACATGTCACGGGAACGCCCTGAGATTAGGCGTCCCTGGCGTCCCCCGCGGCACAACACCCTCCCCTTCCCTCTGCTATGATGATACATACACACTGAGCCCGACACGGGCAGTGACCATAAGTTTTCAACCTGAGCCCCCGGCTTCCACCCCACGTTACCCGTGTGTTTGCCTCTTGCCCCGCCCTGACGCCGTGTCTGTATGTCTGTCTGCCGTGGTCTGTTCCAGGCGGCTGTCTGTCTGGCCTGATGACCTGTGTGACCCGGGACGGCCAGCTGACGGCCGAGGTCAGTCTGGGTCAGCTGAGTTGCCTCCTGGACGCCGTCTCCTGGTGGAGTGACTCGGAGAGAGTGGCTCTGGCCGCCGCCGTCGGATTCGGTAAGCAGACGGCCTCGCCCGCAGCCACGTCGGTGTTCTCCTCGCCAGTAGCCGCGTCGGTGTTCTCCTCGCCCGCAGCCACGTCGGTGTTCTCCTCGCCAGTAGCCGCGTCGGTGTCTCCTCGCCAGTAGCCGCGTCGGTGTTCTCCTCGCCCGCAGCCACGTCGGTGTTCTCCTCGCCAGCAGCCACGTCGGTGTCTCCTCGCCAGTAGCCGCGTCGGTGTTCTCCTCGCCAGTAGCCGCGTCGATGTCTCCTCGCCCGCAGCCACGTCGGTGTTCTCCTCGCCAGTAGCCGCGTCGGTGTCTCCTCGCCCGCAGCCACGTCGGTGTTCTCCTCGCCAGTAGCCGCGTCGGTGTCTCCTCGCCCGCAGCCACGTCGGTGTTCTCCTCGCCCGCAGCCACGTCGGTGTTCTCCTCGCCAGTAGCCGCGTCGGTGTTCTCCTCGCCAGCAGCCGCGTCGGTGTTCTCCTCGCCCGCAGCCATGTCGGTGTTCTCCTCGCCAGTAGCCGCGTCGGTGTTCTCCTCGCCAGCAGCCGCGTCGGTGTTCTCCTCGCCCGCAGCCATGTCGGTGTTCTCCTCGCCAGTAGCCGCGTCGGTGTTCTCCTCGCCAGCAGCCGCGTCGGTGTTCTCCTCGCCCGCAGCCATGTCGGTGTTCTCCTCGCCAGTAGCCGCGTCGGTATTCTCCTCGCCAGTAGCCGCGTCGGTATTCTCGCCCGCAGCCACGTCGGTGTTCTCCTCGCCAGTAGCCGCGTCGGTGTTCTCGCCCGCAGCCACGTCGGTGTTCTCCTCGCCAGCAGCCGCGTCGGTGTTCTCCTCGCCCGCAGCCACGTCGGTGTTCTCCTCGCCAGTAGCCGCGTCGGTGTCTCCTCGCCCGCAGCCACGTCGGTGTTCTCCTCGCCCGCAGCCACGTCGGTGTTCTCCTCGCCAGTAGCCGCGTCGGTGTTCTCCTCGCCCGCAGCCACGTCGGTGTTCTCCTCGCCAGCAGCCGCGTCGGTGTTCTCCTCGCCCGCAGCCATGTCGGTGTTCTCCTCGCCAGTAGCCGCGTCGGTGTTCTCCTCGCCAGTAGCCGCGTCGGTATTCTCGCCCGCAGCCACGTCGGTGTTCTCCTCGCCAGTAGCCGCGTCGGTGTTCTCGCCCGCAGCCACGTCGGTGTTCTCCTCGCCAGCAGCCGCGTCGGTGTTCTCCTCGCCCGCAGCCACGTTGGTGTTCTCCTCGCCAGTAGCCGCGTCGGTGTCTCCTCGCCCGCAGCCACGTCGGTGTTCTCCTCGCCCGCAGCCACGTCGGTGTTCTCCTCGCCAGTAGCCGCGTCGGTGTTCTCCTCGCCAGTAGCCGCGTCGGTGTTCTCGCCCGCAGCCGCGTCGGTGTTCTCCTCGCCAGCAGCCGCGTCGGTGTTCTCCTCGCCCGCAGCCACGTCGGTGTTCTCCTCGCCAGCAGCCGCGTCGGTGTTCTCCTCGCCCGCAGCCACGTCGGTGTTCTCCTCGCCAGTAGCCGCGTCGGTGTTCTCCTCGCCCGCAGCCACGTCGGTGTTCTCCTCGCCCGCAGCCACGTCGGTGTTCTCCTCGCCAGTAGCCGCGTCGGTGTTCTCCTCGCCCGCAGCCACGTCGGTGTTCTCCTCGCCCGCAGCCACGTCGGTGTTCTCCTCGCCAACAGCCGCGTCGGTGTTCTCCTCGCCCGCAGCCACGTCGGTGTTCTCCTCGCCCGCAGCCACGTCGGTGTTCTCCTCGCCCGCAGCCACGTCGGTGTTCTCCTCGCCAGTAGCCGCGTCGGTGTTCTCCTCGCCCGCAGCCGCGTCGGTGTTCTCCTCGCCCGCAGCCACGTCGGTGTTCGTAGGGCACTTTGTCTGGGAATGTGTTTCAACTTTCAAGGACCCTTTCATTGTTAAATTTTAGCAGTCGCAGCGCCTTAAAATTCAAATCATCATCGTAGTGAAATCTTCGCCTTTATTTGTGTTACTCTGCGTCTCTTGTGAATTCAGTATAAAACTTGTATTTCTGCTGTTGGCTGTGGCCGCTGTTGTTGACGGCCATTGTGTTGTTTCCTTGTGATGCACATGTTGTTTCCTTGTGATATACGTGTTGTTTCCTTGTGATGTACGTGTTGTTTCCTTGTAATGTACGTGTTGTTTCCTTGTGATGCACGTGGTGTTTCCTTGTGATGCACGTGTTGTTTCCTTGTAATGTACGTGTTGTTTCCTTGTGATGCACGTGGTGTTTCCTTGTGATGTACGTGTTGCTACCTTGTGATGTACGTGTTGTTTCCTTGTGATGCACGTGTTGTTTCCTTGTAATGTGCGTGTTGTTTCCTTGTGATGCACGTGGTGTTTCCTTGTGATGTACGTGTTGTTTCCTTGTGATGTACGTGTTGTTTCCTAGTGATGTACGTGTTGTTTCCTTGTGATGTACGTGTTGTTTCCTTGCGATGTACGTGTTGTTTCCTTGTGATGCACGTGTTGTTTCCTTGTGATGTACGTGTTGTTTCCTTGTGATGCACGTGTTGTTTCCTTGTGATGCACGTGTTGTTTCCTTGTGATGTACGTGTTGTTTCCTTGTGATGTACGTGTTGTTTCCTCGTGATGTACGTGTTGTTTCCTTGTGATACACGTGTTGTTTCCTTGTGATGTACATGTTCTTTCCTCGTGATGTACGTGTTGTTTCCTTGTGATGTACGTGTTCTTTCCTCGTGATGTACGTGTTGTTTCCTCGTGATGTACGTGTTGTTTCCTTGTGATGTACGTGTTGTTTCCTTGTGATGTACGTGTTGTTTCCTCGTGATGTACGGCAGATAAGCAGGAGTACGTGTACGAGGAGCTGTATGAGTACGGTCTGGCGGAGGGCCTGGAGCCGGACCCTGACGACCTGCCGCGGACCTCGGAGCTGGTATGCCGTCTGCTGCTGGTCACCCTGCTGCGGCACACCGGCTGTGACGCCACCTCCGTCCAGCACACTCGGTCAGTAGTGCACACCTCCGTCCAGCACACTCGGTCAGTAGTGCACACCTCCGTCCAGCACACTCGGTCAGTAGTGCACACCTCCGTCCAGCACACTCGGTCAGTAGTGCACACCTCCGTCCAGCACACTCGGTCAGTAGTGCACACCTCCGTCCAGCACACTCGGTCAGTAGTGCACACCTCCGTCCAGCACACTCGGTCAGTAGTGCACACCTCCGTCCAGCACACTCGGTCAGTAGTGCACACCTCCGTCCAGCACACTCGGTCAGTAGTGCACACCTCCGTCCAGCACACTCGGTCAGTAGTGCACACCTCCGTCCAGCACACTCGGTCAGTAGTGCACACCTCCGTCCAGCACACTCGGTCAGTAGTGCACACCTCCGTCCAGCACACTCGGTCAGTAGTGCACACCTCCGTCCAGCACACTCGGTCAGTAGTGCACACCTCCGTCCAGCACACTCGGTCAGTAGTGCACACCTCCGTCCAGCACACTCGGTCAGTAGTGCAAGGCCTATGGTGGGTGGGGAGGTAAGCCAACAGTTAACGCGGTGAGTTCTTGGGATCGGTGCTTGTGGCTTTTTAATGTTTTGCCATTTAGTGTATGAATTGTTAGTGTATGACCTAACTCATCGGTATTTTCTAATATAATCCAAATTGGAAGTATCATGCTGTGTGAACTGGTTGGCTGGGTATACTTACCTGGGGATGGATGGACGGATCACCTGGGGCAGCACGATCTCATCAGTGACTTGCAACATGGCTTCAGACCTAGGCGGTCGTGTTCAACACAGCTGTTGGCTTCTATCGATGACTGGTCCAGACGCTTGGAGAATGGTGAACAAATCGACGTGGCCTATCTCGACTTTAGTAAAGATTTTGACAGTGTCCCGCACCACCGACTCTTACAGAAGCTTATGTCGTATGGTATCAGATTTCGTCTCCTGACATGGATTAAGAGTTGCCTGATAGGCAGACAACAACGCGTAGTGGTAGATGGCAGCCACCCAAGTTGGGCTCCAGTTACAAGTGGTGTCCCTCAGGGCTCGGTACTAGGTCCGCTCCTATTTGTTATTTTCGTAAACGACTTGCCTGACGCGGTACACGGCCCGGTGATGCTTTTCGCCGACGCCACCAAACTGTACTCCAGCAGTGACCCGGTCGGCGGCTCCTGCTGGAGGATCTGCATGCGCTGGCTCGCTGGTCTGATGAATGGCAGATGCCGTTTAACGAGGCGAAATGTGAGATGATACACGTCGGTCCAGGATTCGCAGACTTCCCCTACACCATGAGAAATACTGAGCTGGGTTGGTCGCTAGTGGTGAGAGATCTTGGCGTCCAAGTTGACGGTGAGCTGAAATTCCGGACCCAGGCTGCGAATGGGGCGTCCAAAGCGTCCAGAATTTTGGCTGTCATCAGGCGTGTGTTTGTACATATTGACCAGACGACCCTTCCGTTCTTGTTCAAGGCTCTCGTGAGGCCTCACCTCGAGTATGGCAATATCGTGTGGGGGCCATTCAAGCGTGCGGACCAGCAGAGCATCGAAAGGGTCCAAAGACGCGCCACAAAACGTGTGACAGACCTCCGAGATGTTGCTTATCCGGAGAGGCTGCGAGCGCTCGGTCTGCCACCGCTCTATCACAGGAGAAGGAGGGGCGACATGATCACGATGTTCCAGCTGTTCCACTCGGGGATCGGTGTGGACCCGCAGTCATTCTTCCAGTTACCCGCTGCCTCAACCACTAGAGGTCATCCATGGAAAATGCTAAAGCCGCATGCGAGCACCAGGGCTAGACGAAACTCCTTCGCAGTTCGGGTTGTAAATGACTGGAACTCGCTGCCGGTGAGCGTAGTCTCCGCGGAAGCCGTCAACCAGTTCAGGGCCAGGTTAGATAAACACTGGGCACCGCCGAAGTTCGACGTCCCCATACAAGACGGATCTACGCAGCGTCACCCGCCAAGGGAGCTCGATTGGATCGGGTCCTACAGACCTAGTCGTCTAAATCCCGTATTTTGTATTATATTGTATAACTGTACTCATTGTGTAATACCGTCTGTACTTGTGATATCGCCGGCAGGCGGCGTGATATGGAAGTCATCTACGAGACGGTGTACCGGGTCAGACACGAGCTGATGGGACACTACGCTGCTGAGAGCGCCGCCCCGCGGCCAGACCGTGAGTTACGCGCACTGGCTCACTGATACACCCTGATTTGGTGCTCAGATAGACCATCATTTGGTGCTCAGATAGACCATCATTTGGTGCTCAGATAGACCATGATTTGGTGCTCAGATAGACCATGATTTGGTGCTCAGATAGACCATGATTTGGTGCTCAGATAGACCATGATTTGGCTTACAGATGGGTACTAATTTTGGGATTCGATAGAAAGCTGGGCTTGTTTGGGAGTTCTGTCGGAATTGGTGCCTAACAGAGCCCCAGCTGTGAAGTATTCAGCTGCGGTTTATACGGGCACCCAGAGTACAATCTCGGCTGGACATGGCACGGGGACGCCCTGAGATTAGGCGTCCCTGGCGTCCCCCGCGGCACAACACTCCCCCTTCCCTCTGCTATGATGATACATACACACTGAGCCCGACACGGGCAGTGACCATAAGTTTTCAACCTGAGCTCCCTGTCCCCCACTCCGCTCTCTTTCTACCCACCTCACTCAGCTGACTTCAGCCCACTCCGCCCGCCCCCGCTCTCGTGTGCGGCAGGTAAGCGGCACCGGACACGCACTGTCACAGATGAGGACGAGGACAGGAAGAGCGCCGCGGCAGACGGCGAGGACTCGGGAGGAGAGGAGGACACCCCGCCGGAGCGGTGTCGCTTCGAGGCTGTCTGCACGGGCGTGGCGCGCGCCTGTCTCTTCCTCTGTCTGGCCGTGGTCGGCCCGGAGAAGCTGGATACGGAGTAAGTCGCCGTTTGCTGGAACTGAGCTATGGGGGGGAGGGAGGGAGGGAGGGAGGGAGGGAGGGAGGGAGGGAGGGAGGGAGGGAGGGAGGGAGGGAGGGAGGGAGGGAGGGAGGGAGGGAGGGAGGGAGGGAGGGAGGGAGGGAGGGAGGGAGGGCGGGAGGGAGGGAGGGAGGGAGGGAGGGAGGGAGGGAGGGAGGGAGGGAGGGAGGGAGGGAGGGAGGGAGGGAGGGAGGGGAGGGGAGGGGAGGGGAGGGGGGGGGGGGGCGGATGGAGTAGTGCCTGGCCGTGGTCGGCCCGGAGAAGCTGGATACGGAATAAGTCACCGTTCGCTGGAGCTGAGTTAGGGGGGGGGGGAGTAGTAGTGCCTGGCCGTGGTCGGCCCGGAGAAACTGGATACGGAGTAAGTCGCCGTTCGCTGGAGCTGAGTTATGGGGGGGGGGGGGTGGGTGGGGGTGGATGGAGTAGTGCCTGACCGTGGTCGGCCCGGAGAAGCTGGATACGGAGTAAGTCACCGTTCGCTGGAGCTGAGTTATGGGGGGGGGGGGGATGGAGTAGTGCCTGACCGTGGTCGGCCCGGAGAAGCTGGATACGGAGTAAGTCACCGTTCGCTGGAGCTGAGTTATGGGGGGGGGGGGGAGTAGTGCCTGTGACGCTGTCTGGCTGGAGTCTGGTCTTGAACTCGAATGAGTCGAATTGCGTCAAAACAATTGCTGGAATTATGCTGGTGAAGATGATAATTTACTGGGGTTTGTCCATCCTATCAGCGTGACCCGGGAGTAGGGCACAGATTGCAGAGGTGTTATGTTTGATGGTAATGACCGTCACTGCCTCACGTTCTCAGTTCCTTGCGGGACCAGTGCACGGAGGTGCTGCAGTTCGTCTGCCACGACTGGGGTAACCGCCGGCTGGTGGGCGAGCGGCGGCGGCCGGCCGGCGTCGGACTGACCAGCACTGACCCGTTCCTGCTCCTGGTGGCGATGCAGCAGCAGCAGCAGCGGGCTCAGGTAGGTCCCGGCCGCTGCGGCCAACATCCTGGACACAGGCTTCCCGGATCGCTTTTCTACTGCAAACTGTGTAGTGCCGTAATCGTGTGCAAGGTGTCTATTATCATGTATCGAGGAGATCGTGTATTTATTGGCATGCTTCTCTTAACTGCGAATAATATTTGAATAGTGTCGAAGATGTGGTGAGTTGGCATGCGTGCGTGACCTAGCTAGTTTAACTAGGCTGGGATGATTCGAGCCGCGCAGTGTAGTGGTTTGCCAGTGACTCTGTGCTGCCATAGTGAGATTCGGTAACCGTCGCCAGCCGCCCAAACACACACATTGCGTGTGTGTTTGGGCGACTGGCGACGGTTCGCTCGCTGGCTCCACACTAGTGATGTAAATCGGAGTCCAATTTTTTGGATGTCTGAAAATAGTCCGACTCCAATTTGGACTTCGGTCGGTCAGCCACAGATATTTTGGACAATTTCCGGTCAAGGCACAATTTACACATTTGCCTACCTCACAGGCAGTTCATTGCAT